>CATIWC010000859.1:5000-290647 GCA_948472305.1 Vicia faba | reverse complement strand
AAACTAATAATATTTCAATGTTTTATCAATAACGTCATATAAATATTCATTTCAAACATGAAACTTAAAATTTGATAATAAAATATTTAGAGTATCATATTTTAAAGAAATTTTTAGAGAAATTAAGAACAAAAGTTGTTATATATAGATGATAAAAAAAACTTAATTCTATCATTTAATTATTAAATTAAATTAAAAATATTTATTTAATATAGTTGATTATAATTGTTTTAGTAATTTATTATTATAATTTTATTAAACCATGAACTTAAATAAAATATATATTTTTAATTTATTTCATATTTAATTATGCATTTATTATTTTAATTGTATAAATGTTAATTAATAATATTAATTATAACTTTTTTTACTTTAAATGTAGTCTATTAATTAATTAATGAGTATTGTTCAAAATGCATGATACCTTAAATTGGAATATTTTTTTAAATAACCAGATATTAAAAAAAAATTCCGCAAATAACCATATTTCGGAAAAATTACGCAAATAACCATGTTTCAGATGACTCCCCAAAGGAGGAGTCATTTCACTTGGCGCCTACACCTACTTTTTAAGGGGGAGGCGCCATCTCACTTGGCGCCTAGGTGCTTAGGGCTTGCCCTAAGCCAAGTGAGATGGCGCCTTAGTGCATTTGCTAGGGCAATTTTCGCGTTTTTTTTTTCAATCTGGTGCGTTACGTATTCGATATAGGATCAACAAATTGACTTTTTATTTACAAAAAAGGATTACACCCATAAGTATTAGATAAAAAATAGATTAAATAAAAAAACAGTTTAATCAGTGGTCCCCCGGAACCCGATAATGAACCATGGTTCCGCATCCCCGTCCTCGCCTTTCCTGTGCTGGGTGTCGTCGCGTTTCCTGTTGTGGCAGGTTCGATGGCCCAGCGAAGTCAATGCGTTTCAGATCCATGAAATCAGTCAGATCTCCATATCTAGAAGATCCGCTTTGGTACAGTAGGGTTACCCATACCCTCAAAGTTTGGTCGTGTTGGTGGTGGATGGGGTTCCATGGTTGGTCTGTAGCATTGATCGTCCGAGTACGGGGGGTAGAAAGGAAATGGATCTTGGGGTGTTTGGTACTGAGGATGTTGGGTGGTTTGGTGATACAGTGGTTGATGGTAAGTTGGGTCGGTTGGTTCATAATCTTTCAACATTCCCAGATCAGGGCTAAGGTTGGATGTTGAGGGGCCCATATTGGGATATACAGAAGACTGAAATTGTGTGTGGGGTATGCGGGTGTGTTGGTATTGTGATTGGAATTGCGGTTGGGTGTGAGGCATATGGGGTAATTGGTACTGAGGTGGTGATTGTGGTTGGTTGTGGGGCATTTTGGTGTAATTGTATTGTGGTGGCGACTGTGGTTGGGTGTTTGTGGTTCTGTTTTGTCTAGGGGGTTGGTGGGAGGTTGATGTGTGTTGGGTTTGTTGTTGGGGAAATGAGGGTTGTGCACATTGTATTCGTGGGTCAACCAAATACCTTGGATGAGACACGTGCATTTCAGGGTTACTAAACGACATGTACCAAGACAAATACTGATCCGTGTGTCGCCATCCCCATTGGCGAATAAGAGGTGGCATGGGTTGCAGAGTAGGCGCAGGTTAGGTGACAGCCTTGGAGAAGGCATGCCTGAATGCATGTAACACTATTGGAGGTGATGGGAGGAGACTTACAGGTTACCGTGTAGGTGCAGAGTAGGCGCATGCTAGGTAGCAGCCTTGGAGAAGGCATCCCTAAATGCATGTAACACTATTGGACGTGAAGGGAGGCGCCATTGGACTTGGCGAAAGAGTACAAAAATGAAAGGTGTCGCCATCCCCATTGGCGAATAAGAGGTGGCATGGGTTGCAGAGTAGGCGCAGGCTAGGTGACAGCCTTGGTAACACTATTGGACTTGATGGGAGGAGCCTTAGAGGTTACAGCCTTAGTTAATCCAAATTCAGTATGACCTATTTAGTCTTACATTTATCAAAACACTAAATCACTTAATCTCTCAAACCTTCAAACCTTCAAACCTTCAAACAATCAAACCTTCAAACCTTCAAACAATCAAACCTTCAAACCTTCGAATAACTCATAAACTTCAAACCTTCCAACCTTCAAACCTTCAAACCTTCAAACAATCATACGCAATGGCCTCTGCACCCCAATATGTCATCAGTGCACATTTCAACGGTGAGACATACATTTTTCCACCTCTGGGTTTTTGTTTAGAGACACAGACAACATCCGATTTCATTTAAACGGGAAAGCCAATTTCTTGTACTTCAAAAAATGATTGGAGGCCAAACTTGGACGAGGCCCGGTGACACAAATATTTTATCAGAATCCAGTTTTTTTTGGTAACAACCAAATAATATTTTATAAGGTTAAGGTTCAAGATGACGAGGATCTTCAGAATATGTTTTCCAGTCATGTGTATTCCGGGTACGACTCTATTGAGTTATACATTATGCTGCGAGAGCCTCAGGTGCCTGCATGTGAGGTTGTTGTTCGTCTTCGCTGGATCCTTCGAATCCCCCCCCCCATGATGTCTCCATCTAGCCATCGCATCAACTCCCACTTCAGACGCTCCATGGAGTGAATGTGCCAGAATTTCATTTTCATCGCAGGTTTTGTGGCAGAGAAGATAACGTAACCATCTCTGGTAAAAATCATGGGCTATGTCATGATGCAAATAACAGAGTAAAAAATAAGAAAATAGTGTGAGAAAGTGTGAGAAATGATGGAGAAACAGACGAATTATTTATAAAAATAGCATTTTGCCCTAGGAGCCAAGTGAGTTGGCGCCTCCTCTCACTTTTAAAGTGCATGCGCCATCTCACTTGGCTAAAAGAGACAGGAGGCGCCAAGTGAGATGGCGCCTAGGGCTAAATGCTAAGTGGAGGTGCCAAGTGAGATGGCTCCTCCTTTGGGGAGTCATCTGAAACATGGTTATTTGTGTAATTTTTTCCGAAACGTGGTTATTTGCGAATTTTTTTTAATACCTAGTTATTCAAAAAATAAAATTCCCTTAAATTGTGCCATTAAAATTTAAAATTGTGCCACATTAGTGTTTGTTATGTTTCGTGAATGAATAATTTGTTTTATTTGGCATTACTCATTTAATTTTCTTACGTTAATTATAGAAAATATTATTTTTAAATGTTAATAAATATTTAACGTTTTCTATAAAATGTTTTTTAATCATTAATTTATTAATCTATTCCTAATTTATTAATTTATTTCTTTTTTTTAACAGAGTAAAACTAATTTTTTTCCATTATGAATCAATAGTTCAATACAAGGAAGAACATTATAAATAAGATTATGTCTAGCCCATGAATTGGCCTCTTTCGCTAACGAATGAGAAATCATATTCGCTTGACGTTTTACAAAACCAACCTCAAAGTTTGGAAAATTTACTAATAGCAACTGAATAGATTTAATAATATATAGTAGAAAATGAAGAAGTGAAAAACACAAGAAGGGGGGTTGAATTGTAAAACTTGAAATCAAATGTAGACAACACGTTATTTTTATCCTGGTTCGTTTGATCTCAAACTACTCCAGTCCACCCGTCAAGGTGATTTCGCCTCTCTCCAACGAGGTCTTAATCCACTATATTCAACTGAATACAACAACTGCTTTAACAACTGTCAAAGCCTTCTTGAGTCTAACCACATACCGGTTTATCTCAAGGTAATTCTCTTACAAATAAATGAACAAATGTGTTTGATGTTTTCTAGGAAAAACTATATATCATAACTGTGATAATACACAATATTAAGCTTGGATAATACTAGATTGCTAGAGCTATAGAGTAAGCGCTTGAGAACTTTAGCAAATTGGATGAGTGAGAACGAGAAGATGATTGGCTTATGCGTATGTGCGTATTAGAGAATTATTGGCCATTTCTTTTCTCACTGATCTGTTTAAGTAGCCTAGGAATAGATACGTTGCTGTCCATAATTCCATTTCAATGCTCATAACGTTCTTTCCTTTTTGAGAAGATCTTTGTCTTGGAATAAAGCCGTTGGTAATTAATCTACCTTGAATGCAGTAACGTTGACACTTCAGAATGTTCTACTTAATGAAGATCAGAGTGTTCTTGGCTTTTGCTTATTCTGGCGTTTCTGAGTGCTGATGACATGGTTAGAATCTTGATCAGAGTCAGAGTATGTTTTGTAGATTATGTTCATCAGGCTTCAGCGTAAGCACATGTTTTGATCTTCTGGTGCTGACAAATCTTCTGATGCTGATGTTGATATTGATATTCTGATGCTGATTCCATCAGAGTTTCCTGCGAATACACAACATAATTTTGAGTAGCACATATGTCATATATAAATCTCATAATTCATTTAATCTTGTATTTTGTTATCATCAAAACTCTAACTGAGGGTTGTAGAATCAAACTATGTTCTAACAATCTCCCCCTTTTTGATGATGACAAAAACTAGATTTTTTCAATTAAAATAAAATGATGAAAGTATCAGAGTTTAAGGATAAGGAGGAAACGGTATCAGAGATAATCAGATAATGAGTAGAAAGTATCAGAGCTAAGAGGGTAAGGAATAAAAAGTATCAGAGTAATGATGAGAAAAACTCCCCCTGAGTTGATTATTTCCCTATGATTCCTTGAGACCTTGAGCATCAGAACTTTACTGAACTTTCTTGGAGCATCAGAATTTTACTTTATCAGAGTTCATCAGATTCTTGTACCTGTAAGCTTTTCAGAACAAAGAAATTCAAATATTTAAGAATGTTAGAATGTTTGAGACTTATGTCTCAGTAATCCGTTATTGAAAAATATCATTCTTTCTCCCCCTTTTTGTCAGTTATCAAAAAGCATAAATAATCAGAGTTAAAATGATCAGAGTAAAAACGTTTGTATTAAAATAGAAGCAATGATAGTTTAGAACAAGTAAAAATATTACAGACAAACATGTAAAGAAAACAGGGAAAACACAGGAAAATTTTAAGAAGAAGAAGGAAGTCGTGTGAATGGTGTGAAGTGTTTAAATAGATTTCAAAAAAGTTTTTGAAAACATAAACGTTTAAGAGAGAGAAATAAATCATGATTAATTGCATTTAATGATTGCTGAATTTAGGGGATTCAGAAAGATACTTAAACGGTTACCCATGACATGTGTCTCAATGCATCCAATCAGCGCTTTGCCTTTTCAGAAGCGTGAACGCGTGTTCAGCCTCAGGAAACAGCTGATGACAGGATGACACTTGTTTGCTTGAGTGAACAACACATTTATCCTTGAACTGAAGCGCTCAGATCTTCATGGATAGATTCTGATACAATCTGCATTTCTAAAATTCTGAAAGAGGATTGATCAGAAGTTCACATAGAAATAAACACAATTCTGAAGGTTAATATATAAAGTTAAAACAGTTTTATTCTGGACAGAGCTTCATGCTGAGATGTTTCATAATGAAGTTGAACCTATCTTCAGAAAGTGGTTTTGTAAAAATATCATCCCATTGATGGTCTGTATCAATAAATTTTAAGTTTAAGATTCCTTTCTGAATATAGTCCCTAATAAAATGATGTTTTATTTCTATATGCTTAGCCCTAGAATGCAAAATTGGATTTTTACTTAAGCAAATAGCAGAAGTGTTGTCACAGAGGATAGGAATGTTACTCTCATATATCTGGAAGTCCTCAAGTTGAATTTTCATCCAGAGCATTTGTGTGCTGCATCCAGCTGCTGCTATGTATTCAGCTTCTACTGTTGATAGAGAAATTGTGGATTGTCTTTTGCTGGACCATGAGATCAGATTTTCTCCCAGAAACTGGCAGCTTCCAGAAGTACTTTTACGCTCTACTCTGTCTCCAGCAAAGTCAGCATCACAGTATCCTACTAAGCTGTAATCACATGATTTTCTATAAAACAGACCCAGATTAGTAGTACCTTTCAGATACTTGAAAATTCACTTAACAGCTGTTAAGTGAGATTCTCTAGGATCTGATTGGAATCTTGCACAAATGCATACACTGAATAAAATATCAGGCCTTGAAGCCGTCAGATAAAGAAGAGAATCAATCATACCTCTGTAGACCTTCTGTTCTACCTTTTTGCTTACCTCTTCTCTTTCCAGAATGCACGTGGGATGCATTGGAATTTTTGATGGCTTACATTCTGAGAGATCAAATTTCTTCAGAAGTTCTCTGACATATTTGCTCTGATGAATGTAAGTTCCTTCTGGGGTTTGATTGATCTGAATGCCCAGAAAGAATTTCAGTTCCCCCATTAGGCTCATCTCGAATTCTGCCTGCATACACTTAGCAAATTTTCTTCCCAAAGAGGGTTTAGTAGATCCAAAAATGATATCATCAACATAAATCTGACATACTAAAATGTCATTCTTAACTGTCTTACAGAATAAGGTTGTGTCCACTTTCCCTCTGGTGAATTCCTTTTCTAACAGGAAGTTACTCAGTCTTTCATACCAGGCTCTAGGAGCTTGTTTCAGACCATACAGTGACTTCTTTAGTTTGAAAACATATTCTGGATTCTTTGAACTTTCAAACCCAGGAGGTTGGTGCACATATACCTCTTCTTCTATATAGCCATTTAAGAATGCACTCTTAACACCCATCTGATACAGAGTGATGCCTTTATTAACAGCAAATGAAATTAAAAGTATGATAGATTCTAACCTGGCGACTGGAGCAAAGGTTTCTGTATAGTCTATCCCCTCTTGCTGACTATAACCTTGTGCTACCAATCGTGCCTTGTTTATGATGACTTCACCTTGTTCATTCAGTTTGTTTCTGAACACCCATTTTGTTCCAATGACGTTGAATCCTTTTGGTTTAGGAACTAGATCCCATACGTCATTCCTTGTGAATTGATTCAGCTCATCTTGCATTGCTAGAATCCAGTCATTGTCCAGAAGTGCTTCATCAATTGAAGATGGTTCAATCAGAGAAACAAGTCCCATGAGGGATTCTTCATAGTTTCTAAAGCTGGCTCTTGTTCTAATTGGATCTTCCTTTCTTCCTAAGATTGTTTCTTCTGGGTGATCCATACTGCTTCTGGATGGTCTTTTCTGAGGTAGATCAACAGAAGATGCTGGATTGCTTGCAGTGCCTCTTTCTGATGTTGAGGGAGTGTCTCTGTTAAGAGCTTCTGATGACTTGTCTTCAGTACCTGTGAATTCAACTTCCATACCTGCAAGTAATTCATTCTTCTTTGACTTTTGAGAGTCAAGCTTATCATCAAAATGAACACTGATTAATTCTTCCACAATCTGTGTTTCTGTATTGTATACTCTGTACCCTCTTGAGCGTTCAGAGTATCCTAGCATAATACACTTTTGTGCTTTAGAGTCAAACTTGTTCAAATAATTTTTAGTATTCAAAATAAAACAAGTACATCCAAATGGATGAAAATATGAAATGTTGGGCTTTCTGTTCTTCCACAATTCATATGGAGTCTTTTCCATAATAGATCTTATAGAGATTCTATTCTGAATGTAGCACTCTGTGTTTATTGCCTCTGCCCAGAAGATCTTAGCAACGTTAGTCTCGTTGATCATGGTTCTGGCCATTTCTTGCATTGTTCTGTTCTTTCGTTCTACAACTCCATTTTGCTGGGGAGTTCTAGGACAAGAGAAATCATGCAGAATGCCTTTGTTATTAAAAAATGATTCAAAATCTTTGTTTTCAAACTCTCCACCATGACCACTTCTGACTTTGACGATTCTAAGATCCTTTTCATTCTGAACTTGGTTGCAGAAGGTGACAAACACAGAGTGTGACTCGTCCTTGTGTCTTAAGAACTTTACCCATGTCCATCTGCTATAGTCATCTACGATTACTAACCTATACTTCTTGCCACTGACTGAAGCAGTTTTAACTGGTCCAAATAAGTCAATGTGCAGATGTTCTAATGGTTTAGAGGTGGAAACAACGTTTTTAAATTTGAAAGCTGGTTTTGCAAACTTGCCTTTCTGATATGCTTCACACAGAGCATCTGAATTGAACTTCAGGTTAGGAAGTCCTCTGACCAGATTGAGTTTGTTAATCTGAGATATTCTTCTCATACTAACATGTCCCAATCTTCTGTTCCAGATCCATTGCTCGTTGTTAACAGACAGAAAACACTTTACATTCTGACTTTTCAGTTCAGAAAGTTTGATTTTATAAATGTTGTTTCTCCTCTTTCCATTAAACAGGATAGTCCCATCTTTCTGACTAACAGCTTTGCATGAATTTTGATTAAAGATTATATCATAACCGTTATCACTTAATTGACTTATGGATAACAGATTATGGATTAATCCATCTACTAATAAAACATTACTTATAGAGGGAAGATTTCCATTACCTACAGTTCCAGAGCCAATGATCTTTCCCCTCTGATTGCCTCCAAAGCCTACGTGGCCTCCAGTCTTAAGTTCCAGGCTTTGGAACATATGCCTTCTTCCCGTCATGTTTCGTGAGCAGCCAGAGTCCAGGTACCATGACTGGCGTTTCTGCTTTGCTGCTAAAGATATCTGCAACATGTATTATTTTATCCTTAGGTACCCATATTTTCTTGGGTCCTGATTTGTTTGTTTTACCAAAACTCTGGTTGAATTTTGGTTTGACATAATAATTACTACTAGTATATTTGATGTCGTGTGTGTGCCCATATACAAAGTGAGAATCAAGAGAAGTGTGTTTTATCACTAAATCCATGGCATTCTTTGGTGTAGGTACCTTACCTTGGTATCCTATTCCCTTTCTGCCATTTCTGCTAACTCCATAGATCATTGAAGCCATCTTGCTTCTATCTATGTTTTTATCTAAAAACTTCTGAAAGCTGTGATCATACTCCTTGATGATCTCATTAGCACTACTGGGAGTTTCAAGAATTGTTTCCTTCTGAGAGTTTTGTAATAGATTTTCTAATTTCGAAACTTTATCTTTCAACTCAGAATTTTCCAATCTGAGACTCTCAGTTTTATCAGAGTCAGAAGCAAGATTCCTTTTCAGGTTTCTGAATTTGACTCTGATTTGCTGATATCTTTCCAGAATCTCATTAAGGCTTTCAGCTAGTTCAGCCTTAGTAAAATTAATAGCAAAGTCAGGAAATACCTCTTCTGTGTCTGATTCAGAGTATGATTCAGAAGCTTCACTGTCTTCTGTTATGTTTTCCATGAGAGCTATGTTTACTCTCTCATCATCTGATTCTGAGTCAGCTTCAGATGTATCAGAATCATCCCATGTGGCCATGAGACTTTTCTTCTTTTCCTTGCCAAACTTTCTTCTGGGCTTTTCCTTCTGAAGCTTTGGGCAGTCACTTTTGTAGTGCCCTTGCTCGTTGCATTCATAGCAGATGATGTCTTTGTTGTTTGGCTTTCTGCTTCCTGAAGAGCCTTCAGATCTTCTGTATCCAGAGGAGGGTTCTGACCTTCTGTATATGGAGGAGAATTCATTCTGATTCTCTGATCTTCTTAGATTCCTGAACTTTCTTTTCCTCTTCTTCCAAAGTTGCTTCACCCTTCTGGAGAGGAGAGACAGTTCATCTTCTTCTGATGAGGACCCATCAGAGGTTTCATCTACAACCTGCAAAACTTTGGAGTCAGATTTTCTGTTAGATTTTAAAGTTAATGGCTTACCTTGCTTTTGAGGTTCATCAGCTTCTAGCTCTATCTCTTGACTTCTGAGGGAGCTGACAAGTTCCTCCAGAGAGATTTTGTTGAGATCCTTAGCTAGCTTCAGCGCTGTGACCATTGGCCTCCACTGTTTTGGCAAGCTTCTGATGATCTTCTTAACATGATCAGCAGTAGAATACCCTTTGTCCAGAACTTTGAGACCAGCAACCAGAATTTGACATCTTGAGAACATCGTTTCAATTGATTCACTTTCTTCCATCTTGAATGCCTCATACTTCTGAATGAGCGCAAGAGCTTTAGTTTCTTTAACTTGAATGTTGCCTTCATGCGTCATTCTCAGAGAGTCAAACATATTCTTTGCAGTGTCTCTGTTTGATATCTTTTCATATTCAGAGTAAGAGATGGCACTGAGAAGAATTGTTCTTGCTTTGTGATGGTTTCTGAAATCACGCTTTTGTTGATCATACATTGCTTTCCTGTCAATCTTCTGACCACTTGCATTCACTGGGTGCGTGTATCCATCAGTCACCATATCCCACAGATCAGCATCGTGGGCCAGAAAGAAGCTTTCAATTCTGTCTTTCCAGTAATCAAAGTTCTCTCCATCAAAGACTGGAGGTTTTCCACTGAATCTGTCTCTTTCTTCATTGTTGTCATTGCTGATGTTTTGATGTGTTCCTGCCATAGTGTTTTTCAACGCTGGATCTTGTACTGACACGGTTAAGTGTTATAAGCTCAAAACCAGGCGCTCTGATGCCAATTGAAGAAGTGAAAAACACAAGAAAGGGGGTTGAATTGTAAAACTTGAAATCAAATGCAGACAACACGTTATTTTTATCCTGGTTCGTTTGATCTCAAACTACTCCAGTCCACCCGTCAAGGTGATTTCGCCTCTCTCCAACGAGGTCTTAATCCACTATATTCAACTGAATACAACAACTGCTTTAATAACTGTCAAAGCCTTCTTGAGTCTAACCACAAACCGGTTTATCTCAAGGTAATTCTCTTACAAATAAATGAACAAATGTGTTTGATGTTTTCTTGGAAAAACTATATATCACAACTGTGATAATACACAATATTAAGCTTGGATAATACTAGATTGCTAGAGCTATAGAGTAAGCGCTTGAGAACCTTAGCAAACTGGATGAGTGAGAATGAGAAGATGATTGGCTTATGCGTATGTGCGTATTAGAGAATTATTGGCCATTTCTTTTCTCACTGATCTGTTTAAGTAGCCTAGGAATATATACGTTGTTGTCCATAATTCCATTTCAATGCTCATAACGTTCTTTCCTTTTTGAGAAGATCTTTGTCTTGGAATAAAGCCGTTGGTAATTAATCTGCCTTGAATGCAGTAACGTTGACACTTCAGAATGTTCTGCTTAATGAAGATCAGAGTGTTCTTGGCTTTTGCTTATTCTGACGTTTCTGAGTGCTGATGACATGGTTAGAATCTTTATCAGAGTCAGAGTATGTTTTGCAGATTCTGTTCATCAGGCTTCAGCGTAAGCACATGTTTTGATCTTCTGGTGCTGACAAATCTTCTGATGCTGATGTTGATATTAATATTCTGATGCTGATTCCATCAGAGTTTCCTGCGAATACACAACATAATTTTGAGTAGCACATATGTCTTATATAAATCTCATAATTCATTTAATCTTGTATTTTGTTATTATCAAAACTCTAACTGAGGGTTGTAGAATCAAAGTATGTTCTAACAGAAAACTCTGACACTCCTATGGATTTGGCCAGAACGTTTTGCACCACTCGAAGGGAATCACTTTAAAAAATTATATGATCAAGGTTCATAGTTATTTTTTGTTGAATAGCCTCTTTGAGAGCTAGAGTTTTCGCTTCTATGATAGAAAGCTTCCTGTTGCAATTAGTTTATAAATTAGAGTCGCCACCCTTAATTTTTATCCTAAAGGAAGGAAGTATAAAGGAATAACCCTAAAAGTCAGAGATTCTAGATTTGGACTCGGTTCTAGATGAGGGGAAGGTGTTAGGCACCCCTTATCTACCTTGTTCACAAGGATACTAGGTTTAGAAGCGCGATGTTTAGAAAATAGGGTTCTTAATTATTATTGGGGAAAAAGGGTTTGAATTTTATTTAGGGGAAAAGGGTTTGAATTTTAGTTAGTGGGACTCGCCATGACTTTAATCGTATGCCTACGTATCATCTTTGGAGGAATCAGAGTCTCATTTCGTAGTTCGCGGAGTTGTTTGTGTTTTTTATGGATCGCGAAATATATTTGAATTTCCCGCATACGTGGTCTAAGAGTGTGAATAGCAGAGTTTGTTAGACCAAATACGCAGTTAATTTAAATATATTCGCATTCCTTTTCGAAAATTAATTGTTTAAATTAATTTAATTTGCGAAAAAAGATTTGTTGTTTGGTTGACTATTTTTTTATACGTAGAGCAAGGGCGTCTGATATAGTCTCCTCATCACGTCGCCAGATATTGGCCACGTGTTGCTCGCGGATGTAGTAGTTTGAGAGTTGTGTTGGTTTTAATATTTTGATGTAAAATATTAAATTTGAAAAATTATAAAGTTTGATTTTATGCAAAACAATTATTTACAAGGTTTACATTGAATTAAATATATAGAATCACATTTTGGAATTTTGCATCCTTAAATGACACAAGTTAATCAAATTTTCTAATTACTAAAATAAATAAATGAATTAAAAAAATCTATATTGCATGCATGCGGGGAGCACCCTATTTCATGATCTCCTAATAAAACCTTCTAAGTTTTATCATTCATTTTAACAAACCTTGATACAACATTATTATTATTACAATTAAAATAAAAAAAGCTATATTAGGAAACAATACCCTAAAATAAAAAGAATGAGAAAGAAATGAAAACCTATTCAAAAGAAAAGCATTGATTCCTCTTGTTTATTTTTTGTTTCTTTATTCTAAAAGCCTCTTTCGCCGATTCTGAGCTTTGTCTTGATTTGATTCTAATCCCTTTTCTTTGTTTTCTCTCGTTTTCGTAGGTGACGTAGGATGGTGATGACTGTGAAAGCAACGAAAACTGGAATGAATTTAAGGTTTCGGATCTCGAAACCCAAATCCCAAACAAGGGAAAGAACGGAAATGTGACCTTCAGTAAAGAATCCCAATTATTAGGCTTTTTTATTGCATAAATTCTCTTTTTCTTACTGTAATTCTTCTTTTCCCCTCTTTTCTGTAGATTTAGATTAGGATTTTATAGATTTTTTTAGAAATTTCAAATTAGGAAGGAGACAAGTTTGTCTTGTAAATTTGAATTCGTAGTAATTAAGTTTTTTAGTTTATGAAATTATTGAATTAGGGATTAGATAGATTAGGAAACGAGTTATGTTGTCTATTAATTTAATTGTAATTGATTTGTATTAATTGAAGTCATTAGTTTGATTTTGTTTCTATGAATGTTCTGTATTGACTGAGTTGTAAATGTAGATGTTTGTTGTTGTTTTTGTTGATTTTGTTTCTGTAATTGGTTCTTTGCATTAGTAAACAAAATTGTTCTAAAAATGCCAAGATACTGGTTTGATGAAAACAATATATGTTCATTAAACGCACGCGTTTTTTCTGATTATATTTTCACAGTACTGTTTCTGTTTTGGACAAGCAATCTATCGATTTGGACTGGCAAATGTGTTGGACCCTCTTGGGCTTCGAAAGATCCACGTAAAAAAAACTTTCTTATTTTTTTATTAAGTTCTAAAAAATAATCAGCAATAATAATTAATAATTATAAGATAAAAATAATGCTAAAATAAAGACAACTTTTTTTTTTAAAACACACAAACTGAATGGTCTGTACTATATTTTAGTTACTGGGCCCGATAGTTTTAAAATTTTAATTCATTTGGGCCTCTAACAAAGAAACAATTATAACTCGATGGGACAAAAAACGTTTAATTCATGTGGGCTTCTAACAAAGCAACATATTGCTTTTATACATCATTTTTTTCAAATATTCCAAAACCTAGATGGGCCTTACTAAAAAAACAATATGTTCACACCTCCTTGGTTAAACAATACACCTCCCTTAGTTTTAAATGGACTTTTATTAAATCCTAATGGGCCATCAGATATTGATGGTCCATTTTACATCTATACACCCCTTTTCATATCTTACTCCCCCCTGGAAACAAGAATTAAATAATGTGACCTATTCAAAAAGAAAACTAAATATAAATATAAGGATATGTCAAATTTGGGGTATGACAGTTTCCCCCATTTAATTTCTTTCGATTAAATAGTGCGAGAATACGCAGGTCTCGTATGTTTTGATCAGAAGTTTATTAAATATAGAAAGACCCCAAAAATTTTCCGAAAGATTATAAGGATACGTTGTACAGTGATCCCATGATGTATCATTTTACCAACATTTGAACCAAAGTTTTGTTTTGAATTTAGATATGAAGACGCAAATAGTTCGTCAGTATCTAGAAGAGATTGTAAATATTTACTATAACCTAGGAGGTAAAATAATACAAGTTTTGCAAAGCTGACTTACTAATGCTTGGAGACTAATATAGTAAGTTTTTGTTTGATTTGATTTCGTCTATTCATCGCAACTTAGGAGATGAATAAAACAAAGTCTGATAACATATTGCTGCATGGATACTGATGCAATGGATTATGCTGATTTATCTGCATATCTGTCGCAACCTAGGGGATAGATAATTGAAAAAAGCTTGATAACTAAATTGTTGCATGGAGACTTAGGCAATAAGTTATATCGAGGAAGAAACTTGATAATGACATTGCTTCCTGGATACTGATGCAATGGATTATATCGCAGAAAAAATTTGATAACAACATTGCTGCATGAAGACTGATGCAATGGAAAAGGTTTGATAATAACATTGATGCATGGAGACTGATGCGAAAAAAGTTTGATAATAACATTGCTGCATGGAGCCTGACACAATGAACTATTTCGCAGAGGAAGGAATACATTGATGCGTGGAGACTGATACAATAAATTAAATATAGAAAATTTCACACATTGTTGCATAGAGACTGACACAATGAGTGGAATTGTTGATTTCACAACATTGCTGCCTGGAGTTTGACACAATGAGTTAGATCGCGAAGAAAGAAAATATTGTTGTGTGGAGACTGACACAAAAAGCTAAATATAGAAAATTTCCCACATTATAGAGACTGACACAATGGATGGAATTGCTGATTTTACAACATTGCTTCCTGGAGTCTGACACAATGAGCTAGATCGCGAAGAAAGAATATATTGTTTTGTGGAGACTCACACAATAAGTTAAATATAGAAAATTTCACACATTGTCTCATAGAGACTGACACAATGAGTGGAATTTATGATTTCGCAACGTTGCTGCCTGGAATCTGACACAATGAGCTAGATCACAAAGGAAAAACATATCGCTGCATGGAGACTGACACAATAAGTTATATGTAGAAAATTCACACATTGTTGCGTAGAGACTGACACAACGGGTGGAATTTCCGACTTCGCAACATTGCTACCTAGGGTCTGACACAACGAGCTAAGAAAGAAACACATTGCTGCGTGGAGACTGACACAATAAGTTAATTTGGAAATTTCGGACATTGTTGCATAGAGGCTGACACAATGGGTGGAATTGCTACTTTCGCAACATTGCTGCCTGGAGTCTGACACAATGAGCTAGATCGCAAAGGGATAACATATTGTTGCATGGAGACTGATACAATATGTAGAATAATTCACACATTGTCGCATGGAGACTGACACAATATGTTTGAATATAAAGGAATTCCATATGCGATATGTTTAATGATTGATTGATGTATGTGATGTGATGATTGATTGATGTATGTGATGAATGACTTGGATAATGTGTGAATGGATGTTGGATTTTGAAATGTGAATGCATAACTGATCCTTTTGAGGTATGCTCGACCCATGCTGTCAGATTTCTTCAGATGGATGAGATGATAAGTATAGCCTGGTTTTGGATCGAAGAGCCCTAATGCATGATTTATGCAGCCTTATGCTTTATGATTATGACTTGAATGCTTTTTTGAATGGTGTCCCTGTGATGGGTCGTGGATGATTAGAGCATAGAGGTTTGGTTATGCAACAATGTTGCTTGTCACATGATGGTATAGTGTTATTCTTGCATGATTCCCTGATACTCGATTTGAATTTTAAGACTGCTGATGTAGAAGAAAGACCCAATGGAGTTTGTGAAAGTGTGCAGACAACTTGCCCCTGTGTGGACTGTTTCTTTTTTAATTTGTGGGTAGGGTCTTGGAGGAGATTCTCTTTAATATGAGCTTGGAAACAGTTTGATCATAATGTGGATGACCCCACTATTTTGTATTATGCCCCTGATTAACAGATTCTTGAAAATTCTTAGCATTGATAGAGCCATTTAGAATCAACTCCTTTTGATCGAGCCTCGCAGTAGTTTTCCCAAACATTCAAATTTTGAAAAGATGTGCCCCCTTAATCTCCAGGATCTGGAGGAAATACCCTCAGAAAGAGCTTTAGACTTCACCATGAATTCAACATAGGTTGCCCCAAGTATTCCAAGCTTGAAAAGATTTATACTCGAAGTTTCTTGAAGAATTAGGACCATATGAACTTGGTATGTACTTACCCAACATTTGAATCTTGGAAGGTTGCCCCTGCTTCTAGGCCTTGAGAGGTTTATTAAAACGAGGAAATCGAGTCATAGCCTGTCGTGGCATGAATGCTTCTTAGAAAGGTATGCCCCTTGTTGAACAGTGTTTTGAAATTTGATCCAAGTTGATTGAACCTCAGAATGATCACCCCTTGTCAATAGTATGTGATATACCTATAATCATTAATATTTGCCCTCGTATATAGAGATCCCCTTAGATGCTTTTCCCCTAGTTAGGAGCTTGCTAGGAAGGATGACTTTTGATCAAACCAAATTTGAGATCTCCTTGATGTTAAGTATTGATTCGTAGACAAAATTGTACATTTTGAAAAAGTAATTCCATTTGATGCACATGCAAGTTCTTGAAATCAAAATTGATTATTTGAATAGAAATGGAAAGTTAGAAGATGAATATTCGAAGAAGCGAAGTTAGAAATAATTTTAACAAACATAGGATTCATTTTAACACAAATCTTGTTGAGTATGCTTTCATAGTGAACCTAGCCTCAATTAGGATTTTTAAAGGTTGTAACGTGGCCATGGTTCATGGTTTAATAAAAAAAAGATATAAGGCTCAAAATTTATTTATCCCTCCCCAACATCCTTGACATTCTTCAATCCTATGTCCAATTAATCCAACAAATGCATTTAATCCCCAAGAGAAAGTTCGTAGTCATGCAGATGATGAGAAACGTAGATAAAGATCCAAGCGCCGATGAAAAGATTTGACAAGATGCAAGCGCTGATAAGATTCAAACACCCATGAAAAAGATTTGATAAGATCCAAGCATTGATAATATCCAAGCGTTGATAAGATCCAAGCGTTGATGAGAAGCCTTGTTGATTCTTGAGGTGGCAGTCACAAGATTATTTTCCAATTTATTATTTTCAGTCCCTTATTTTTGCATGGACCAATTTTTTTTTGAATTTTTTTTTATCCATCAAGATGCCCTAACTTTTACCTCAGTCAATTTTTTATTTATGTTGACTTAGCGGGCTTTCACTTTTTTTTTTGAATTTCTTTTTTTTTTGCTTTTGATTTTGACAATTTGTAACTTCCATGTTGATTGTTATATGCTTCGTCTTCATCGCTTCCTCGATCTTGATTGATGCACTGGGGAGAAAGATATTGTGATCTTTGTCTTAGTTGATTCCTCAATCCTGGATGATGAATGCGAGGAAGATGATGTGCTCGATTCTTTGCTTAGATCGTTCTCTCGATGATGTATCGAGGAAAGATATATGCTTGAACCTATGCTTAGATCGTTTCGATTCTCCTGTGATTTGAATGCATCATCAAATTAATTGAAGTCTACCCTGCCATTGGTTAAGATTACAGTTTTTTAGAGAATAGAAAGAACTCCGACTTCTGGCTCGAGGGGGTTAACTACAGATTAACTCCTTATATCTCCACTGTTTAGGAAGTGAAACAATGCCTTACATCGTTAGCTAAGCCTTATTGTTAAAAAGCATACGTCATCAAAATTCGATAATTTTGTATTTTCATCATTCTCCATCGAAGTTTTTTGAAGTGAAAAATGGAAAAAGAAGATAAGAATAGAAAGTCGTTGATTATTTGTGGAATGAATCGATTTCAAAAACATGCATGCTTATTTTATTAGAATTACTTGACCAAAGAGTACAAAGTTTATGACAAATAACACTTAGCAAGAAAAAAATTACAATTTGAAATGATTAAAACCTAATGATCTAGAGATAAGCCTTCTTGTTGATCCATTGACTTTAGGAGATGCTTCTAGTTTTTGGACTTGTCAGATCATGGGGATGAACCTTGACTTTTCATGGGAATACTTATTTCGTTGATAAGACAATTGCTCTTGATGTAGAGGAATCACTAATGGTAGGGGCATTTGAGGCGATGTGTAGGCATGTAGTTTGTCATGGTGAAGGGTGGCCTTATCTCTCCAATAAGACTTGTAAGACCAAGCTCCATTGAGTCTCTAGTATATAATCTCCTTCTTCCACAATTTCAAATTTTCTTAAGTTCATTTATGAGTACCGAGAAATCAGATAGCATATGGATAATAAAGGCGAAGGTGGAAATACATGAGATGAAAACGTATGAGTGTATGTAAATGCATGGGTATGCAAAAATATTTTTGGCTTTAAGGGTATGCTAAAAATTTCATGGAAATGCAATGCGACGTGGACGTAATATGAAGGTAAACATGAGGGTACCATATACAAGTTTAATGATGGAAATGATGATATCCTACACTATCTGAGAGATCGAGACATGAAGGGACTCTTTAAGGACGAAAGTGATAATAGGCATAGATTTGATGATGTCCTACATTATCTCAGAGATTGAGACACGTAGGAATTTTTTGAGGATTATGGCCTAATGAAAGACGATGAGAAGTCCCTACAGGACATGGATGATGATAAAGATGGAAGCCCTACGGGCTAGAAATAGTAGTGAATGAAGGGATAACCCTTGCGGGTTTGCAGATTGTAGTGGGATTTGTGAAAGGTATCCTTATAAGGTAGGTTCTTAGTATTGGCCTACGAATATTCGACCCTCCCCATAAGGTGGCTTCCTTAAGGGTATCATGAATGACACTAGAGGGAAAGGCACAAAGGCCTCCCTTAAGCGGAGTCTCTTTACAGATAGAAACTTTCGTCTCTAGGTCATGAAAGGTCTCATCATGAATTTTTGGTTTAAAGGTCGTACAAAGAGTCATAAGTATTATTTCAAAGTCCTACTTCCCAAGAGGATGTCTCTCAAGAGGTATTCCTTTTCTAGAACTCCACCGACTCTAGGCGAAGTCGTCACATAAACTCATAGGGTTGATGTAACCCCTTGGCTAATAGACAAACCTTCTTTCGAAGGTTTTTTGAGAATAAATTTGCAAAATTATAAATCCCACATCAAATATATAAACATATTTAATAATAAAAAAATAAGCAAGAAAATAAATAAATAATTAAACAAGAAATAATAAAATCCAAAAGAAATAAGAAAAACCCTAAAAACCCTAAAGTCGAAAGATAAGGCTTCTAAACCTAGGGTTGAGTCCCCAGCTGTTGCAACTGGTTTTTAAATTAGAGTCGCCACCATTAATTTTTATCCTAAAGGAATGGAGTATAAAGGAATAACCCTAAAATTCAGAGATTCTAGATTTGGACTCGGTTCTACACATAGGGAAGGTGTTAGGCACCCCTTGTCTACCTTATTCACAAGGATACTATGTTTAGAAGCGCGATGTTTAGAAAATAGGGTTCTTAATTATTATTGGGGAAAAAGGGTTTGAATTTTACTTAGGGGAAAAGGGGTTGAGTTTTAGTTAGCGGGACTCGGCACGACTTTAATCGTATGCCTACGCATCCTCTTAGGGGGGAATCAGACTCCCATTTTGTAGTTCGCGGGGTTGTTTGTGTTTTTTATTGATCGCGAAATATATTTGAATTTCCCGCATACGTGGTCTAAGAGTATGAATAGCAGAGTTTGTTAGACTAAGTACGCAGTTAATTTAAATATATTTGCGTTCCTTTTCGAAAATTAATTGTTTAAATTAATTGAATTTGCGAAAAAATATTTGGTGTTTGGTTGAATATTTTTTATACGTAGAGCGAGGGAGTCTGATATAGTCTCCACATCACATTGCCAGATATTGGCCACATGTTACTCTCGGATGTAGTAATTTGTTAGTGGCGTTGGTTTTAATATTTTGATGTAAAATATTAAATTTGAAAAATTATAAAGTTTGATTTTATGCAAAACAATTATTTATAAGGTTTACATTGAATTAAATATATAGAATCACATTTTGGAATTTTGCATCCTTAAATAACATAAGTTAATCAAATTTTCTAGTTACTAAAGTAAATAAATGAATTAAAAAACTCTATACTGCATGCATGTGGGGAGCACCCTATTTCATGATCTCCTACTAAAACCTTCTATCTTTTATCATTAATTTTAACAAACCTTTATACAACATTATTATTATTACTATTATTACAATTAAAATAAAAAGAGCTATATTAGGAAACAATACCCTAAAATAAAAAGAATGAGAAAGAAACGAAAACTTGTTCAGAAGAAAAGCGTTAATTCCTCTTGTTTATTTTTTGTTTCTTTATTCTAAAATCCTCTTTCGTCGATTCAGAGCTTTGTCTTGATTCGATTCTAATCCCCTTTCTTTGTTTTCTCTCATTTTCGCAGGTGACGGAGGATGGTGAGGACTGTGAAAGCGGCGATGGAGGTCGAAGCAACGACAACTGCAACTGATTTAGGATTTCGGATCTTGAAACCCAAATCTCGAACAAGGTAATGAACGACAATGTGACCTTCAGTAAATAATCCCAATTATTAGTCTTTTTTATTGCAACAATTTCTCTTTTTCTTACTGTAATTCCTCTTTTTTCCCTCCTTTCTGTAGATTAGGCTTTTATAGATTTTTTTATAGAAATTGCAAATTAGGAAGGAGTCAAGTTTGTCTTGTAAATTTGAATTCGTAGTAATTATGTTTTTTAGTTTAGGAAATTATTGAATTAGGGATTAGATAGATTAGGAAACGAGTTATGTTGTCTATTAATTTAATTGTAATTGATTTGTATTAATTGAAATCATTAGTTTGATTTTATTTCTATGAATGTTTTGTATTGATTGAGTCCTAAATGTAGATGTTTGTTGCTGTTTTTGTTGATTTTGTTTATGTAATTGGTTCTTTGCATTAGTAAAAAAACCGTTCTGAAAATGCCAAGATATTGGTTTGATGAAACAATATATGTTCATTTAACGCACGCGTTTTTTCTGATTAAATTTGCATAATACTTGTTTCTATTTTGGACAAGCAATCTCTGGATTTGGACTTGAAAATGTGTTAGACCCTCTTGACTACACACTTGGGCTTTGAAAGATCCACGTAAAAAAAACTTTCTTATTAACACTTAAAAAAAAACTAAAACACAATTTTCTTCTTTTTTATTAAGTTCTAAAAACTAATCAACAATAATAATTAATAATTATAAGATAAAAATCATGTTAAAATAAAGACAATTTTTTTTTAAAACACACAAACTGAATGGTCTGTACTGTATTTTAGTTACTGGGCCCGATAGTTTTAAAAATTTAATTCATTTGGGCCTCTAACAAAGAAACAATTATAACTCGATAGGCCAAAAAACGTTTAATTCATGTGGGCTTCTAACAAAGAAACATATTGCTTTTATACATCCCTTTTTTCAAATATTCCAAAACCTAGATGGGCCTTATTGAAAAAATAATTTGTTCATACCTCCTTGGTTAAACAATACACCTCCCTTTGTTTGAAATGGACTATTATTAAAGCCTAATGGGCCATCAGATATTTATGGTCCATTTTACATCTATACACCCATTTTCATATCTTACTCCCCCCTGGAAACAAGAATTAAATAATGTGACCTATTCAAAAAGAAAAATAAATATAAATATAAGGGTAGGGAAATTTTGGGGTATGAAACTTCCCAAGATCCCACGCCACACCTGCTACAAGAGAGTTTCCTAATTTATCACGAACACACCAACCACGATTTGAAGTCCCACAATTATTGTTAAACCTGCATCTACATTGCACTTATTCCACCCAGAAGATGGTGGAAGCCAACACATTTCATCTTGCTGCCTGGAAGCTTCACCTTCCTTCTGTTGAGATTCGAACCATTCCTGCCACTTATGAAAACCCAACCAACCAAGCTTTGACGCATCCTCCTTCTCATTGTTCGAGATAAATTTATTTCTATTTTTCCACATAATATCCATCATCACAGCAACTCTATCGGCAGTATTTCTATCGTCTTTGTTAAAAATATCAACAATAATCGACTTTACATCTTGAAAATAATATAGACGGTGATCAATAACATTATTTAATCCTTCTTCCCGCCAACATTAATTTGTGTCAAAATAGCTAAAGAAAAAATGCCAAGAATCTTCCCAATTATTATCGCAAAAAGGACACTCACCCAGACACTGAACATGATGTTGTCGAAGTCAAACTCGAGATGGAAGACACTCGTGACAAATTCTCCATAAAATATGCTTCACTCTTGCGGGAGCTTTAATGTTCCAAATGTATGTCCATTTTATCGGCACATCCGAATGAAGAATTTTTTTTCCGCACATTCCTTCAAACTCTGTACCCCGATCACACACTATAGCAACCATTTTGCTCCTATTTCCAAACCAACAAATATTCTATTACTTCGTCCACTAACGAAACCTGGATAATATTTTCAATCATGTATAATAAAAAATAGTCGTTAGCAAAAAGAGTTTTCACCTCCGATACATTGGCCCTGCAAAATAAAAAAGTCGTTAGCAAAAAGCAGATTGGACACACTAGGTGCGCCTCTGCAAATCTAAATCCCATGAATGTCACCC
Source organism: Vicia faba (assembly GCA_948472305.1). Lineage (NCBI taxonomy): Eukaryota > Viridiplantae > Streptophyta > Magnoliopsida > Fabales > Fabaceae > Vicia > Vicia faba. The sequence continues at coordinate 267,979 of CATIWC010000859.1, read as the reverse complement.
CTTTTCACCTATTATTTAATAATTTATTATTAAAAAAATTTCTAAATAATTTATTATCTAAATCACATAATACACTAGTATTGCTCCAACAAAATACTATAACAGATTAATCAAACTAACATATTAAACATTTGGTACACAAAATATCAACCACCCCATACTCTAAACACAAGATAATTACCAAGCATCTGCAACTCAATACTTGATTCTAAAACATGTCCCAGCGTCAACCTAACATAAATCTAAACAATATCTCATCTCCACTCAAAATTCAATAGCATCATCACCTAAGTCGTTCAATATTCGGAACTTCTTAACAGTTGTAATTAAAAAAGCAACTCCTAAACAAAATAGATTATGACATTCAATGCAATTGGTAGTCAAGACTCGATAAGGTTAAACATGTATGTGAAATCTTGACATAGTAATTTAAATCAAATAAATTGTAACAACATAGAACCTTTTGCACAAAGAACTCCTCCAAGGAATATAAGGGAACTTGCTGGGTCAGAAATGATACTCATATTCTTCTACTATGCAAGATCACCCCATAAAGACACAACAATGGTCTTCTTGATGCAATGTCAAGCAGTGTTATTTTAGTTAGTATTACAGGATAACAAAATGCAAAGCACTGTAAATAAGAAATAAAGTCCATTATATAATTTTAAAGTCACATAACCTATTGTGATCTCTTTAACCTCCTGCATAAATGCGTCCAAGAACTCAAAGAATGGATCAAACCATCTTCCATCTAAACCAACTCTACATATTTTAGGGTTAAAACGAAATCAAGGTTAATGAAGCAAAAATTCGATCAAGGTTAATAAAAAGCGGTTTGGTTCCTCAGCAAAGATCTGAGAAGAAAGCAACACAAGAAAAGACAACAAAAAACCGAAAATCAAAATAATATGCTTTGATATCGACATGCGACCTTGTCTGTTAATCCTTTCAGTATCATCAATGAGAGAAGGAGATATGTTCACTAGTGGGAACATTTTTCCTTACAGATTTCTTCCGATATAGGATATGCTTAAAACAATCCAGAAATAGCTTCCAAACCCATACCCGCCTTAAGTTCTTCACCACAAAGGGAGATCTAAAATCCAGCATATTATAAGATGAATCGGAAGTAAACAAATAATGGAGGTAGAGGAAGATAAGAAGTAAATAAATAATGGAGGTATAGGAAGATAAGAAGTAGAAAATAAGAAGTAAAGAATGTTGGAAGAGAAAGATAAAGATAGTAGAAGAGAGAGATGAAACCTCAAAATGGGGAGATGGAGAAACCGAAGAGAGAAATGGAAAAAAAAAGTTGAAATCGAAAAATTGTTCACCTTTGATGGAAAAGTCTGAAGATTGAAAATTAGACATAGGGAATGAAAACTTATGCCAGAATATGATAAGACTCGTAGTTACTTTTGATGCATAAAGCAAACCATAAGATGTAAAAGTTAAAAAAAGGTTATTGTTTTACGGTGGCAGAATCGACTGTTTAATATACTGGTTTGCGTTTCGTATTTGCAAATGTCACGGTAAGCAAGAGTCGCCACCTTCTTTTCTTTTATCCAACAAAGGAAAGGGTGAAAAGAATAGAAAAAGACCTTTTCGAGATGTTTTCTGAGTAAGGGGGTAGATTATTGAAAGGGAAGGTGTTAGCACCCTTTCCATCTGTGGTTTTCCACGGGCTCCTAGAGGTTTGCTCATTTTTCAAAATGCTTTTGTGCTTTGTGTTTGAAAATGTTTAGCAAGATGCCTTAGTACGGCGATTTTCTTTGTGTTTAACTCTTGTATGGGTCCTCAAGAATGTTAACAAAGCAAATGTTTTGAAATTGTTTTTGAAAAGTGGTTTTCTGTGTAATTTCAAAAAAGTATTTTTGAGCAAACTTCTAACAGTTATCTGCTTTATCACTCGAAAAGGATCATTATTTTCATCTTTTCCTTTAGATAGTGCTATCCTACTTTTAGTGAGTAGGTAGCCTTGTCGTTGAATGTTTTGAGGGACAATCGAAGGGATGTTACATTCACGAAGGCAATTATGGAGATGCTTTAGCAATTCGGTTTTTTAGGGACTAGATCATTTACCGATAAGGCAACTATAGGGTCATCGAGGGACTATGATCTTTTGATTTTTACGGGTCTTTTCTAAAGCATTCCTACCTCATGACTGTTTTTTAAAGGCAACCAAAGTGGGCGTATCTTAGAGGTGTATATGTGCCAGTATGTTGTGTTTCAATTATTTTATCTTTAAACATTTAGGTGTTCTACTGTTTGTTTTCAGATTTTTGCCATGCATGTCTAATTATTAGCAGTTAATATAAAAAGTAGTAAAAAGAAAGTGCGGAAAATAGAGGTCTTACGCTATTACAATGCTTCGGGGAGGGGGTTTACATTATACAAGGATAATGGGGGAATAAAAGCAATAAAAATCTTAATTTATCTATTACATCCGGTAGGAAGATAAAATGATAATAATAATACAAAAATTAAATGAACACGCGCAAAGTAAAAGAAAATCTTTTGTTATATATTTGTTTTGTATAAAAGAAAATAAGACCTAAGTCTATTTAATTTTAATTTTAATAAAAAAAGATGTTAAAATAATTAACTAACTTATTTACAAAAATTAATTTAATTGGAAAAAACAACTAGCCTAATATTTTTGTGATTTTTATTTCAATGTTAATTAAAAAGAAGTCAATGAAAACAAAAATAAAATGCAAGAGGGATCCTTCGATTCAAGGGGAAAAAGGAGCTTCGACCCAGGGAGGGAATGAAAGCTTCGATCCAGAGAGGGCCATGGTCGTTTCGATTGGGCCAGGAAGTGGGCATGAATAGTCTTCGATCCAGGGAATGGGATTGCCCTTCGATCCTGGGAAAGATGCCTTCTTTCGATTCAAGAAGGAAGTTCCTCCTTCGGTTCAGCAGGTTAATAGGCATCTTCGATCCAGAGAAGGTGTCTCCTTCGATCTGGGATGCTATACCTGCAAAAATATGTTTAGCGAAATAAAATGTAGGGCCTGGGTATCGAACCCCAGGCCCTTCGATCATGCGCTTGCTGGGTCTCTTCAGGCTATGTCTACAGCAAATGTTAGCAAACGAAGAACATGACCTGGGTGCCAAACCCAGGCCTTTTGATCCTGTCTAGGATGGAAAATCGTAAGTAACAACTAGTAATGATGCATTATGCAAATGCAAAGTTGGATAGTTTACCATTTCTTACCAGTAGATTGAGTCTTCGATTTGGGGTGCTTGCTGGAGGTGAGCACCTTCGATCTGGAGCTTTTGGACGTGGCTGCTGCTTGGTAAATTCTGGAAACTTTTGATGGATTTTGTGGGCAGCCTCTCTCCAAGGTTTTTTCGTTCTCCACCCCTTTAGACACCACTTGTGATCTCTTTATATAAAGGGGGTAGAGGGGACAAGAAGGAAAGGGTTTAAATAACCTTGGTTGTGTTTGAAAGTCATGAATAGGATTTTGTAACGTTGGCCAAATACATGGGATCTTGTCCATTTTGAATTTTCTATTGTGTAACTGACCTTCGAATGCTCTCGTTCGATTGGGCTGCTATCCTCCTTCGAATGGGTCTTCTGAATGCATCTTCGAATGGAATTCTTATGCAAACTTCGAATGGGCCTTCTGAAGACTTCTTCGAATGAACCTCTTATGCATGCTTCGAATGGGCCTTCTGAAGACTTCTTCGAATGAACCTCTTATGCATGCTTCGAATGGGTCCTCTGAAGGCTTCCTCGAATGGACCTTTTGGAATTCCAATCGAAGTTCTTCGCCATACCAATCGAAGGGCTTAGTTATCATGCTTGTCGAAGCTGTCTTTGTTTGAAATTCTAAATTGAAGGATTCTTTACCATGCCAACTGAAGGGCTTGGCCATGAGGCCAATCGAAAGCTTATTTTGGAATTCCAATCGAAAGGCATGGCCATAATGCCAATCGAAAGGCTTGGACATGAGGCCAATCGATAGGCCTTATTCAGGTGCCAATCGAAAAGACATTGTTAAGATGCCAATCGAAAGACACCTTATCGAAGGACACTTTGACCAACTTCTAAATTTTTTATTTTTTCTTCAAGCAAGTGTCTGTATCCACCCATGTGAGAGAAGATCTTGTAAAAAGTGAGAGGGAAAATTTTTGGGTACAACAACTGCCCCTGTTCAATCTTCTTAAACCTGAAGATGTAGATTGGTTGTCTGCCTTTCGTGATCTAAAGGTGGAAGATGATTGAACACTAGAGTGCCCAGAAATTTTCACTCGTCTGAAGTGATACTGCTGGTGAATAATATTGGGAATTGGCTTACATATGCCATTTGGAATAGGTGACAGGAGACTGTCGGAGATGGGCTTAAAGATGCCATCCAGAAGACCATTGATTTCATGAGATACTCCTTTGTGGGGATTCTCGTTCCTACTGTCTGAGGAGAAGTCCGCTGAGGAATGTTGATCTCTATCTAGGAACACAGAGTTTAAGGAGCTTTAGTCGTCCATTTCTCTATTGGGGAGTTATATCTTGATTGAAGAGACTGAAGTGAACTGCTATCTGGTCAGGATCCAGGCTTCATAATGACTTGCTGAGGGTGATAAGGCTGACTGCAATCTGGTCGTGCTCCAGGCTTCACAGCGACTTATTGGGGAAATGAGATTAAACTGTTATCTGGTCGTGCTCCAGGCTTAAGTGACTTGAACTGTTATCTTGTCATGCCCAGGATTCAGTGATTTGAAGAAATTAAGTTGTTATCTTATTGGATCCAGGCTTTAACTTGACTCTGAGGTGTACCGTTATTTGGTCGTATCCAGGCTTCAATAATTTGAAGAAATTAAGCTGTTATCTGGTCGGATCAAGGCTTCAACTTGAATATGAGGCATACTACTATCTGATCGAATCTAGGCTTCATAGTAATTTGACAAAGTAAATTGCTATCTGGTAGGATTCCAGGCTTCACAACATCTTATACTGTTATCTGGTCGAAATCCAGGTTTCACAGCATCTTAAATTGTTGGTTGACTATTATCCGGTCGGATCCAGGCTTCATAGTAACTGACAGGGTAAACTGCTATCTGGTTGGACTCCAGGCTTTGTAGTGCTTTATACTGTTATTTGGTCAAAATCTAGGCTTCATAGTGTCTTTGAAGAAGTGAACTACTATCTGGTCGGATTCTAGGCTTCGCAACACCTTATACTGTTATCTGGTCGAAATCTATGCTTTACAGTTTCCTCAATTGGAATGGAAATTAGAGAGATCTTAGTGTCGATCTGACTGAACCAGAGAAAATCTTGGGAGGACATCTTTCTGAGGAAATTGCTGAAAATAACCCTCCATCAGACGTAGCTTTTGAGAAGACTACCCGGTCACATAAGTAGCAGTGTTCGTTGATTTGATCTTTACCTGAAAAAGGAAAAGAGTTAGTCATATGCAATGTCATGATGTATGAAATGCATTATGACGATGTTCTCAAAATAAATGAGATTATGTTGTATGCGATGTGTATGCACATGCCATGATGCATGAAATATGGGATGTTATTGAGATGTTTTGCAGTCTAGGAAAATAAATCTCGGACTACTGCTGGAGATTATTGGGAAGCTGAATCCTTCATTTCCGCTGGGGATGATGAATAAACATGATTCGCTGGGGATTTCCTCTTTCTGTTTGAGGATAAACTGCTGGGGATTAACTCTGCTTGAGAATTGATTCTGCTTGAGAGTAGGTCTGTTGAGAGAGATGCTTGTTGGAAGATACTGCTGATGTAGAGAAATAAACTATGTTGAGGAATGAACTTCTGTAGTCTTAGAAACAAACTCTACCTGGGAGGAGGTTTTATAACTGTTTGAAATTATAAAGCTCGGCTGGGGAACACAGACTTCAGCTCTCTGCGGGAGGAAGTTTGTTGGAGGAGATAAATCCTGCTTGGGGATGATGGAGTCAAAACTTGGTTGTTTCTTCTTTGTGGGGAACATAGATGTCATGGGGTCGTATGCAATGGTGACTCCGTCTCAAACTGTCTCTGCGAAGGAATAACTGTCGGGACTGTAAATTGGTTTTTTAGACTTTGCCCCAGTTTCTTAAAGTCATTAGTAACCGTCTTTCTGTTTTTTATGCAAATATTTATGAACAACTATCATATTCAAATGCATATGTCAAGAATAAGTCATTGGATGTCTTTGCAAAACAAAACAGAAAAAGAAAAACAAACAGTTTTGTACTTTCAAAGAAATGATTTGTATTGATTTCTGAAGTTTTGCCTATAATAGGTGTTTTGTACAAAGAGGCTGACTTTCTAGTAGGAGAATGCCACCGTAAGAAGTGAAAACTATACAAAATAGTGTACAAAGAGAAGAAAACAACTATGTGCAATAATCCCATTGGGTTTCAATTCTTCTATTGCCCATATGTCTTCGAGTGTCTCATCACTTTGTTGCTTGTCCGAAGCTGACTGGATTGGTCGGTACCGTTTGAGCTTTATAGTCGATACTGGAGTCTGATTGCAAGGTGATCCAATGGGACATAGTGATACGCTTCAAATACCTAATTTTTTCCTGGACCGCCCTTTCGGGTTTTCAGTCCACCGGGATACCCTTTTTTTGCCCAATCTGCCTTTTCAGGTTTTCGACTTACCGGGTGTATAGATTTTTTTTGTCTTTTATCCCTAATTTTTGCCCGAACCCTTTTGGTTCGCCGGGATGCCCTTATTTTTGGATATGCCAGTCAACCTAGCGGGTCTTTATTCAGGCGTAGTATCTTTTCACTATGTCCGCATTAACAAGGTGAGGAAGGTCGTCACCATCCATGGTGGTCAAAATCATGGCTCCACCTGAAAATATGCTTTTGATCACAAATGGCCCTTCGTATGTGGGAGTCCATTTTCCCCTGGGATCACCTTGTGGCAGTATGATGCGCTTGATTACCAGATCACCCACTTGATATACTTGACGTCTGACCTTTTTTTCAAAAGCCTTGATCATCCATCTATGATACATTTGACCATGACAGACAGCAATAAGCCTTTTCTCATCAATCAGATTTAGTTGATCAAGTCGAGTCTGGATCCAATCATCTTCGTTCAAGCCTGCATCCTTCATGATCCTCAGAGAAGGGATCTGGACCTCAATAGGCAGGACAACCTCCATACCATATACTAGAGAATAAGGTGTTACCCCTGTCGACGTGCGTGCTGAAGTGAGATAGCCATGGAGAGAAAATGGTAACATCTCATGCCACTCTTTGTATGTCACCGTTATTTTCTATACAATTTTCTTAATATTCTTGTTAGCAACCTCCATAACGCCATTCATCTTCGGCCGGTAAGGGGAGGAATTATGATGCTGAATCTTGAATTGATTACAGAGTTCGATGATCATTGTATTGTTGAGATTTGTACTATTGTCTATGATGATTCTATATGGCATACTGTTGTACCCCAAAATTTTCCCTCTCATTTTACTCAACACATGTCTCTTAAGATCCTCAATTTGCTCAAGGGTGCCCAAGAGTTGACCAGACAAACTCTCTCCTAAGGCAGTGCACCTCAAAATTAGGGTTTCTATTTTCATAAAGATGGGAGAACCAAAAGGCCTCATATTCTCTCCATGGTTTTAATATTTTCTCAAGACCCTACATGTCAAGTTTCATGCCTTGCACAAGAAGTTTGCTCAGTCAACTGCTCAGATGCTTGAGAATCGACTACATTAGGTCAAAAGTCAATTGTGACCCACATACAGTCAAACATCAAGATTTTTTTAAATCAAAATCCACATTTTGAAGTGAATTTCATCATTTGATAAATGATTGATCATTATTCCTCAAGGAATGCTCCAAATTCATCAAAACCCAAAAGTTGCTAAATTAGGGTTTTGTAGAAAAAGTCAACCCAACTTTGATCAAGCATAACTTCTTCATACTTTATCAGAAATTTTCCATCCAAGGCTCATTTTTAAGAGGATGCCATTCCCTACAATTCAAATTCATCCCTCAAGTTCAAAATATACACTCATCAAAAGATATGAATTTCTACATTATAGGTCCTTTTGAAAAGTCAACAAAAACACCTTTTGGGTCAAAGCTTCATACATGAACATGGAAGATCCAATTGAATTGAAACCAAAAGGGTTGTTTAGGGGACATCCTAAGCTTTCTAAAAAGTCCAACGACACCCTCCTAGGGTCAAAATTGAGAGAGTTTTACATTGTCAAAGTTGGTAATTTTTGGGAAATTGTCAAAAGTCAACATTGATCAAATTTGCATTTTTTCCAAAGGGGCCCATGTTTTCTTGCTTGAAACATGTTTCTAATAGGACCCACGACCCCTGAGCTTTTCCACCTATTATTTTATTACTTTTATCATTTATTTTGATTTTTTATTCATTTAAATCAAAATAAATCAAATTAAATGTTAAAATAATGAAAACAAATCAAATCTTGGGATTTTTGTGCACATTTGGAGTCCATGTACAGCTAGCATACTGATTAATTCGTGCAAAACCAATTAGGGTTGGAAAAGATTGGATTGGAGCTTGTTTTAGAAAGATATCATACATGAATAAAATCAAATCACATTATCATAATTCTCAAATATATGATGCAATTTTAAAACCCTAATTCAGTCTACTATATGTATATAACAATTGCAGATCAAAGACACAAGGGGGACAGTCGTGAAAAGGCAAAAAAGCAAATTCAGAAATCTTGACAAAATGTGAGGTTCAGTTTTCAGTCTAGAGGACCTTTTAGAGAAATTCAAGGCCAGCCATCACATCCTGGGCATGCACTGAAGCCATCTCGACCATTTGCAAGGTCTGAAATGCTCAGAATTCGTCCCTACACCTCACACGATTTGCAAGATTTTCAAATTTGATTATTACAATTTACGCATCATTAGCACCTTTAATTGTCATATTTGTGATTATTATCATGTTTGCAAGCTAACTGGATGGTTTAATTGCATTTTTGAAGCTTATACACGCATCTGCCATGGTTAGGGTTTCTACATGAATTTTAGGGTCTTTGTGTACAGGAAAAACTGGGCCATGAATCAAGTACCATGATACTCGTGAGACCAAGACGAGTTGATTGGTACCATCACAATTAATTTATCATGCTCGTATGAAATTTTTGAATTATGCAGGGCTGTAGTTACAGCAAAATGTTAGTAGGTATAAGTATCTTATCTAATACGACGATTGCAGCGAAGGAGATGATGCGTGGCAGCCCATGAACGACTGATTTGGATTTTGCGCTCATTTTCTGAATCCATTATTTTGTTTTTCTTATTATGTTTTGTTTTCATTATATAAACAAAATAACAAGCTAGCGTAGTTGGCAGCGTATCATTGGTGATGAGTAGAAGGACCTGGGTTCGATCCCAGGTCCCAACAATTTCTTTGTGTTATTTTTTCTTCTATGATCAGGTGTATCACGCTCTCAACCATCCACCATGCACTAGCAATTCATGACCACTGGATGTACTGCTGGCCAGATCTAATGCTTCCTGCTTGAATGTCCTTGGTGCTCCTCAATTCAACACTTGCACCTAATCCAACATGGTTGACCGGGCTTGGAGCTTATTGGGCTTGAAATTTCAGCTTCACCCCCCCTTTTTGCTAGCATACAGGCCCATTCTTTTTCTTTTCTTTATTTATTTCTTTTGTTTTAATTATTTTTGATTAATCATTTTTCACCAAAAATTAATTGTTTTTTTTAATTAATCATAAAATCAATAAATCACAAAAAACACAAAAAAAAGCATTTTTTTTAATAATAATTTATTTAATTTAATTAGTAAGTTAGGTAAATTTAATTTTTGTCTCATTTAAAATCAAATAGAATCTAGGTTTTAATTTTACAATTTATATTTCTTTTCTCAAATAAAAAACCAAAAACATACAAAATATTTTTGTACAAAATATTTTCTATTTCTTTAATTAATTAATTTAATTAGGAAATTAGGTTAATTTAATTTCTTTCATAATTTAAAAACAATTAGAAATTAGGTTTAATTAATTTGCAATTAAGTGTTTTCTCAAATAAAAATCCACAAAGAACAAAAATCTTTTTTCTCTCAATTAGAGTTTTAGGTTATCTTTTCAACCGTCCTCGTATTTAATTCGACGCGCGCTTGTTAATTATTTTGCCATTATTTTGTAACTATTAAGGGTATGTAATAGCTTTAAACTAGGGTTTTTATTTACCGCTTTTCCCCATTTTTGGTTATATAATTAATCCCCCTTCCGAAGCCTTGTAATAGCTAGGTTTTATTTCCTCGCACTTTTAATTTCCGCAATCTTTAACTGTCTAGATGTATGGCTAATAGGATTGTATGGCAAGAATGTCTGGAAAATTAAAATGGTAGATCACCTAAGGTGCAAAGATTAAATAACTGAAACAAATCATATGCACATATTCACTCCTAGGGTTTACTTCACTTCGGTTGCCTTCGGTAAGCAGTCATTAGGCATATGAGATTTTAGTGGTCACCCTTCAGTCTAAAAAGATAAAAATGTTTCATTCAAATGTTGCCTCGGAAATGTTTCCTCGGAAAGATATTAAGACTCTAGGGTTGCTACTAAAGTTTTCTAACTATTGCTTTAGTGATTGTACTTGTCCCTTTCGAATGTCCCTTACTACTCCAACGACGGTGCTACCTACTCCTTAATAATAGGATAGCGCTGTCTAAAGGAAATAGAGCGAACAATCTTTTTTCGAGTAGGTAAAATCTTAAGTACTTTCCCAATAAAAAACTTTACACACAAACACCTTTCAAAACAAATTTTCAAAACAGCTTCATCACATCCTTGAGGACTGATACAAGGATTATCACGAAATAAAACATTTTCAAGACAAGCACACACAAGCAATTTGAAAAATGAGCAAGTACCTAAGAGCCCATGGAAAACCATGGATAGAAATGGTGCTAACACCTTCCCTTTCTATAATCTATCCCCCGTACTCAGAATATCTCGAAAAAAGGTTTTTCTTTTCTTTTTCCTTTTCCATGATTGGATGAAATAAAAGTTGGTGGCGACTCTTGCTTACCGCGACATTTTGGGAACAAAACACAAAATGAAAACCAGTTAAAGTAGTCGGTTCTACCGCCGTATCACACATACCATATCGACAAGCCAGGTTATGCTTGATAAATTGCGCCACAACATTCTTGGTAACATAAGCAAAAGAGGCAGCCTCAACCCACTTTGTGAAGTAATCAATGGCCACTAGGATGAAGCGATGCCCATTGGAAGCGGTAGGCCCAATCTATCCGATCATGTCAATGCCCCACATTGCCAAGGGCCATGGAGCCGTCAAGACGTTCAAAGGAACCGAAGGTATAAGCACCTTATCAGCATAGATCTGGCATTTGTGGCAAGTTCGAGAATGCTGATAACAATCTGCTTCCATAGTGGACCAGTAGTATCCTACCCGCAAGATCTTTTTAGCCATGGTGTGTCATCTAGAGTGGATGCCGAAGGTACCTTCGTGTAAATCTGTCATAATCCTCTCTACTTCATTTTTATCTATGCACCGGAGTAAAGTAGAGTCATGATTGCGCTTATAGAGGATTCCATTACCGAGGAAGAACTTTGCGCCGAACCTCCTCAGGAACTTCTTATCATTGACAGATTCCCCCTCGGGATAATCTTGAGCCTCGAGATACCTTTTCACTTCATGGAACCAAGGTTTGTCTGCTACCTCTTCAGTGTCAATCTCGTAGCAATATGCTGCTTCATCCAACCTTTCAATAGTGATCCGAGAGGCCTCATTATCCCACCTGGATTCGAACATAGTTGACATGGTAGCTAGCGCGTCCGCTAACTGATTCTCTTCTCGTGGGAAGTTTTCAAATGTGACCTCTTCAAAGTATGGGAGCAATGTCAGCACAAAGGCTTTGTTCGGGTGCTTCGTGTCCCACTTGCCTTTGATTTGACTTATTACCAAGGCTGAATCTCCGAAAATGCTCAAGAACTTGATCCTTAGGCCAATAGCAGCTTTTAGACCCATGATGCATGCTTCATACTCCGCCATATTATTGGTACAATTGAAGCATAACCTTGCATTAAGAGGAGTATGACAACCCTCGGGCGATATGATTACAACACCAATTCCATTACCGAGTGCGTTCGAGGCTCCGTCAAAAACCATAGTCCATCGGGATCCTTCTTCAGGTCCTTCATCCGGTCCAGGTTCTTCACAATCAGTCACTAATATAATATTCTCATTCGGGAACTCAAAATTCATGGACTGGTAGTCATCCACAGCTTGATGAGCCAAATGATCGGCTAGTACACTTCCCTTGATTGCTTTCTGGGTTGTGTACTGGATATCATATTTGGTCAAGATCATTTTCCATCTTGCTATTCTTCCGGAGAGAGCGGGCTTCTCGAAGATGTACTTGATTAGATCCATCTTAGATATCAACAAAGTGGTGTGGGTCAACATATACTGTCTTAGTCGGCGAGCAGCCCATGCCAAAGCGCAATAATTTTTCTCGAGCAGTGAGTATCTTGTTTCACAGTTAGTAAATTTTTTGCTAAGGTAGTATATTGCATGCTCTTTTCGACCAGACTCGTCATGCTGCCCCAGCACACACCCCATTGTATTGTCTAACACCGTTAGGTACATTATCAAAGGTCTTCCTTCAATCATAGGCATCATAATTGGAGGCTCTTGAAGTTATACTTTGATTCTTTCAAAGGCAGTCGGGCATTCGTCATTCCATTATACCACTTGATCTTTCTTCAGGAGCTTAAAGATTGGCTCACAAGTAGCAGTTAAATGGGAAATGAACCTGGCAATGTAATTTAGGCGTCCTAAGAAGTCTCATATGAAAAGATTAAAATGGTAGATCACCTAAGGTGCAAAGATTAAATAACTGAAACAAATCATATGCACATATTCACTCCTAGGGTTTACCTCAATTCGGTTGCCTTCATTTAGAAGTCATTAGGCATAGGAGATTTTAGTGGTCGCCCTTCAGTCGAAAAAGATCAAAGTGTCCCATTCAAATGTTTCCTCAGAAATATGTTAAGACTCTAAGGTTGCTACTAAATTTTTCTAACTATTGCTTTAGTAATTGTACTTGTCCCTTTCGAATGTCCCTTACAACTCCAACGACGGTGCTACCTACTCCTTATTAGTAGGATAACATTGTCTAAAGGAAATAGAATGAACAATCTTTTTTCGAGTAGGTAGAATCTTAAGTACTTGCTCAATAAAAAACTTTTCACACAAACACCTTCCAAAACAAATTTTCAAAACAGCTTCGTCACATCCTTGAGGACTGATACAAGGATTATCACGAAATAAAACATTTTCAAGACAAGCACACACAAGCAATTTGAAAAATGAGCAAGTACCTAAGAGCCCATGGAAAACCATGGATAGAAAGGGTTCTAACACCTTCCATTTCTATAATCTACCCCCCGTACTATGAATATCTCGAAAAAAGGTTTTTTCTGTTCTTTTTCCTTTTCCATGATTGGATGAAATAAAAGTCGGTGGCGACTCTTGCTTACCGCGACATTTTGCAAACAAAAACACAAACCACAAACCAATAAAAACAGTCGGTTCTGCCACCGCATCACACACACCATATCGACAAACCAGGTTATGCTTGATAAATCGCGCCACAACATTCTTGGTAACAGAAGCAAAAGAGGTAGCCTCAACCCACTTTGTGAAGTAATCAATGGCCACAAGGATGAAGCGATGCCCATTGGAAGAGGTAGGCCTAATCTCTCTGATCATGTCAATGCCCCACATTGCCAAGGGCCATGGAGCCGTCAAGACGTTCAAAGGAACCAGAGGTACAAGCACCTTATCAGCATAGATCTGACATTTGTGGCAAGTTCGAGAATGCTGATAATAGTCTACTTCCATAGTGGACCAGTAGTATGCTACCCGCAAGATCTTTTTAGCCATGGTGTGTCCCATAGAGTGGATGCTGAAGGTAACTTCATGTAAATCTGTCATAATCCTCTCTGCTTCATTTTTATCTACGCACCGGAGTAAATTAGAGTCATGATTGGGCTTATATAGGATTCCATTACTGGGGAAGAACTTTGTGGAGAACCTCCTCAGAAACTTCTTATCATTGAGAGATGCCCCCTCGGGATACTCTTGAGCCTCGAGATACCTTTTCACTTCATGGAACAAAGGTTTGTCTTCTACCTCTTCCGTGTCAATCTTGTAGCAATATGCTGGTTCATCCAACCTTTCAATATTGATCCGAGGGGCCACGTTATCCCACCTGACTTTGAACATAGATGACATGGTAGCTAGCGCGTCCGCTAATTGATTATCTTTTCGTGGGAGGTTTTCAAAGGTGACCTCTTCAAAGTATGGTAGCAGTGTCAGCACATGTTCTTTGTAAGGGATGAGGTTCGGGTGCTTCGTGTCCCACTTGCCTTTGATTTGATTTATTACCAAGGCTGAATCTCCGAAAATGCTCAAGAACTTGATCCTTAGTCCAATAGCGGCTTTGAGACCCATGATGCATGCTTCATACTCTGCCACATTATTGGTACAATTGAAGCATAATCTGGAAGTAAGAGGAGTATGATAGCCCTCAGGCGATATGATTACAACACCAATTCCATTACCGAGTGCGTTCGAGGCTCCGTCAAAAACCATAGTCCATCAGGATCCTTCTTCGCGTCCTTCATCCGGTCCACGTTCTTCACAGTCAGTCACTGATATAATATTATCATTCGGGAACTCAAAATAAATGGACTGGTAGTCATCCACAGCTTGATGAGCCAAATGATCGGCTAGTACACTTCCCTTGATTGCTTTCTGGGTTGTCTACTGGATATCATATTCGGTCAAGATCATTTGCCATCTTGCTATTCTTCCGGAGAGTGCGGGCTTGTCGAAGATATACTTGATTAGATCCATCTTAGATATCAAAAAAATGGTGTGGGTTAACATATACTGTCTTAGTCGGCGAGCAGCCCATGCCAAATCGCAACAAGTTTTCTCGAGCAGGGAGTATCTTGTTTCACAGTTAGTAAACTTTTTGCTAATGTAGTATATTGCATGCTCTTTTCGACCAGACTCGTCATGCTGCCCCAGCACACACCCCATTGAATTGTCTAACACCGTTAGGTACATTATCAAAGGTCTTCCTTCAATAAGAGGCATCATAATTGGAGGCTCTTGAAGTTATACTTTGATTCTTTCAAAGGCAGTCTGGCATTTGTCATTCCATTATACCACTTGATCTTTCTTCAGGAGCTTAAAGATTGGCTCACAAGTAGCAGTTAAATGGGAAATGAACCTGACAATGTAATTTAGGCGTCCTAAGAAGTCTCATATGCAAAGATTAAAACGGTAGATCACCTAAGGTGCAAAGATTAAATAACTGAAACAAATCATATGCACATATTCACTCCTAGGTTTTACCTCAATTCGGTTGCCTTCAGTAAGAAGTCATTAGGCATAGGAGATTTTAATGGTCGCCCTTCAGTCGAAAAAGATCAAAATGTCCCATTCAAATGTTGCCTCAGAAATATGTTAAGACTCTAGGGTTGCTATTAAAGTTTTCTAACTATTTCTTTAGTAATTGTACTTGTCCCTTTCGAATGTCCCTTACAACTCCAACGACGGTGCTACCTACTCCTTAATAGTAGGATAACACTGTCTAAAGGAAATAGAACGAACAATCTTTTTTCGAGTAGGTAGAATCTTAAGTACTTGCTCAATAAAAAACTTTTCACACAAACACCTTCCAAAACAAATTTTCAAAACAGCTTCGTCACATCCTTGAGGACTGATACAAGGATTATCACGAAGTAAAATATTTTCAAGACAAGCACACACAAGAAATTTGAAAAATGAGCAAGTACCTAAGATCCCATGGAAAACCATGGATAGAAAGGGTTCTAACACCTTCCCTTTCTATAATCTACCCCCGTACTATGAATATCTCGAAAAAAGGTTTTTTTCTGTTCTTTTTCCTTTTCCATGATTGGATGAAATAAAAGTCGGTGGCGACTCTTGCTTACCGCGACATTTTGCAAACAAAAATACAAAGCACAAACCAATAAAAATAGTCGGTTCTGCCACCGTATCACACACACCATATCGACAAACCAGGTTATGCTTGATAAATTGCGCCACAACATTCTTGGTAACAGAAGCAAAAGAGGCAGCCTCAACCCACTTTGTGAAGTAATCAATGGCCACTAGGATGAAGCAATGCCCATTGGAAGCGGTAGGCCTAATCTCTCCGATCATGTCAATGCCCCACATTACCAAGGGCCATGGAGCAGTCAAGACGTTCAAAGGAACAGGAGGTACAAGCACCTTATCAGCATAGATCTGGCATTTGTGGCAAGTTCGAGAATGCTGATAACAGTCTACTTCCATAGTGGACCAGTAGTATGCTGCCCGCAAGATCTTTTCAGCCATGGTGTGTCCACTAGAGTGGATGCTGAAGGTACCTTCATGTAAATCTGTCATAATCCTCTCAGCTTCATTTTTATCTACGCACCGGAGTAAAGTAGAGTCATGATTGGGCTTATATAGGATTCCATTACTGGGGAAGAACTTTGTGGCGAACCTCCTCAGAAATTTCTTATCATTGACAGATGCCCCCTTGGGATACTCTTGAGCCTTGAGATACCTTTTCACTTCATGGAACCAAGGTTTGTCTTCTACCTCTTCCGTGTCATTCTCGTAGCAATATTCTGGTTCATCCAACCTTTAAATATTGATTCGAGGGGCCTCGTTATCCCACCTGACTTTGAACATAGATGACATGGTAGCTAGCGCGTCCGCTAATTGATTCTCTTCTCGTGGGAGGTTTTCAAAGGTGACCTCTTCAAAGTATGGGAGCAGTGTCAGCACATGTTCTTTGTAAGGGATGAGGTTCGGGTGCTTCGTGTCCCACTTGCCTTTGATTTGATTTATTACCAAGGCTGAATCTCCGAAAATGCTCAAGAACTTGATCCTCAGGCCAATAGCGGCTTTGAGACCCATGATGCATGCTTCATACTCCGCCATATTATCGATACAATTGAAGCATAATCTGGAAGTAAGAGGAGTATAATAGCCCTCAGGCGATATGATTACAACACCAATTCCATTACCGAGTGCGTTCGAGGCTCCGTCAAAACCCATAGTCCATCAGGATCCTTCTTCACGTCCTTCATCCGGTCCAGGTTCTTCACAGTCAGTCACTGATATAATATTATCATTCGGGAACTCAAAATAAATGGACTGGTAGTCATCCACAGCTTGATGAGCCAAATGATCGGCTAGTACACTTCCCTTGATTTCTTCTGGGTTGTCTACTGGATATCATATTTGGTCAAGATCATTTGCCATCTTGCTATTCTTCTGGAGAGAGCGGGCTTCTCGAAGATGTACTTGATTAGATCCATCTTAGATATCAACAAAGTGGTGTGGGTCAACATATACTGTTTTAGTCGGCGAGCAGCCCATGCCAAAGCGCATCAAGTTTTCTCGAGAAGTGAGTATCTTGTTTCAGTTAGTAAACTTTTTGCTAATGTAGTATATTGCATGCTCTTTTCGACCAGACTCGTCATGCTGCACCAGCACACACCCCACTGAATTTTCTAACACCGTTAGGTACATTATCAAATGTCTTCCTTCAATCAGAGGCATCATAATTGGAGGATCTTGAAGTTATACTTTGATTATTTCAAAGGCAGTCGGGCATTCGTCATTCCATTATACCACTTGATCTTTCTTCAGGAGCTTAAAGATTGGCTCACAAGTAGCAGTTAAATGGGAAATGAACCTGGAAATGTGATTTAGGCGTCCTACGAAGTCTTATATGCAAAGATTAAAACGGTAGGTCACCTAAGGTGCAAAGATTAAATAAATGAAACAAATCATATGCACATATTCACTCCTAGGGTTTACCTCAATTCGGTTGCCTTCATTTAGAAGTCATTAGGCATAGGAGATTTTAGTGGTCACCCTTCAGTCGAAAAAGATCAAAATGTCCCATTCAAATGTTGCCTCGGAAATATGTTAAGACTCTAGGGTTGCTACTAAAGTTTTCAAACTATTGCTTTAGTAATTGTACTTGTCCCTTTCGAATGTCCCTTACAACTGCAACGACGGTGCTACCTACTCCTTAATAGTAGGATAACGCTGTCTAAAGGAAATAGAACGAACAATCTTTTTTCGAGTAGGTAGAATCTTAAGTACTTGCTCAATAAAAAACTTTTCACACAAACACCTTCCAAAACAAATTTTCAAAACAGCTTCGTCACATCCTTGAGGACTGATACAAGGATTATCACGAAGTAAAATATTTTCAAGACAAGCACACACAAGCAATTTGAAAAATGAGCAAGTACCTAAGATCCCATGGAAAGCCATGGATAGAAAGGGTTCTAACACCTTCCCTTTCTATAATCTACCCCTCGTACTATGAATATCTCGAAAAAAGGTTTTTTTTCTGTTCCTTTTCCTTTTCCATGATTGGATGAACTAAAAGTCATTGGCGACTCTTGCTTACCGCGACATTTTGCAAACAAAAACACAAAGCGCAAACCAATAAAAACAGTCAGTTCTGCCACTGTATCACACACACCATATCGACAAACCAGGTTATGCTTGATAAATCGCGCCACAACATTCTTGGTAACAGAAGCAAAAGAGGCAGCCTCAACCCACTTTGTGAAGTAATCAATGGCCACTAGGATGAAGCGATGCCCATTGGAAGCGGTAGGCCTAATCTCTCCGATCATGTCAATGCCCCACATTGCCAAGGGCCATGGAGCTGTCAAGACGTTCAAAGGAACCAGAGGTACAAGCACCTTATCAGCATAGATCTGGCATTTGTGGCAAGTTCGAGAATGCTGATAACAGTCTACTTCCATAGTGGACCAGTAGTATGCTGCCCGCAAGATCTTTTCAGCCATAGTGTGTCCACTAGAGTGGATGCTGAAGTTACCTTTATGTAAATCTGTCATAATCCTCTCTTCTTCATTTTTATGTACGCACCGGAGTAAAGTAGAGTCATGATTGGGCTTATATAGGATTCCATTACTGGGGAAGAACTTTGTGGCGAACCTCCTCATAAACTTCTTATCATTGACAGATGCCCCCTCGGGATACTCTTGAGCCTTGAGATACCTTTTCACTTCATGGAACCAAGGTTTGTCTTCTACCTCTTCCGTGTCATTCTCGTAGCAATATGCTGGTTCATCCAACCTTTCAATATTGATCCGAGTGGCCTCGTTATCCCACCTGACTTTGAACATAGATGACATGGTAGCTAGCGCGTCCGCTAATTGATTCTCTTATCGTGGGAGGTTTTCAAAGGTGACCTCTTCAAAGTATGGGAGCTGTGTCAGCACATGTTCTTTGTAAGGGATGAGGTTCGGGTGCTTCGTGTCCCACTTGCCTTTGATTTGATTTATTACCAAGGCTAAATCTCCGAAAATGCTCAAGAACTTGATCCTTAGGCCAATAGCGGCTTTGAGACCCATGATGCACGCTTCATACTCCGCCATATTATCGGTACAATTGAAGCATAATCTGGAAGTAAGAGGAGTATGATAGCCCTCAGGCGATGAGATTACAACACCAATTCCATTACCGAGTGCGTTCGAGGCTCCGTCAAAAACCATAGTCCATCAGGATCCTTCTTCACGTCCTTCATCCGGTCCAGGTTCTTCACAGTCAGTCACTGATATAATATTATCATTCGGGAACTCAAAATAAATGGACTGGTAGTCATCCACAGCTTGATGAGCCAAATGATCGGCTAGTACACTTCCCTTGATTTCTTTCTGGGTTGTCTACTGGATATCATATTTGGTCAAGATCATTTGCCATCTTACTATTCTTCCGGAGAGAGCGGGCTTCTCGAAGATATACTTGATTAGATCCATCTTAGATATCAACAAAGTGGTGTGGGTCAACATATACTGTTTTAGTCGGCGAGCAGCCCATGCCAAAGCGCATCAAGTTTTCTCGAGCAGTGAGTATCTTGTTTCAGTTAGTAAACTTTTTGCTAATGTAGTATATTGCATGCTCTTTTCGACCAGAATCGTCATGCTGCCCCAGCACACACCCCATTGAATTGTCTAACACCGTTAGGTACATTATCAAAGGTCTTCCTTCAATCATAGGCATCATAATTGGAGGCTCTTGAAGTTATACTTTGATTCTTTCAAAGGCAGTATGGCATTCGTCATTCCATTATACCACTTGATCTTTCTTCAGGAGCTTAAAGATTGGCTCACAAGTAGCAGTTAAATGGGAAATGAACCTGGAAATGCGATTTAGGCGTCCTAAGAAGTCTCATATGAAAAGATTAAAACGGTAGGTCACCTAAGGTGCAAAGATTAAATAATTGAAACAAATCATATGCACATATTCACTCCTAGGGTTTACGTCAATTCGGTTGCCTTCATTTAGAAGTCATTAGGCATAGGTGATTTTAGTGGTCGCCCTTCAGTCGAAAAAGATCAAAATGTCCCATTGAAATGTTGCCTCGGAAATATGTTAAGACTCTAGGGTTGCTACTAAAGTTTTCTAACTATTGCTTTAGTAATTGTACTTGTCCCTTTCGAATGTCCCTTACAACTCCAACGACGGTGCTACCTACTCCTTAATAGTAGGATAACGCTGTCTAAAGGAAATAGAACGAACAATCTTTTTTCGAGTAGGTAGAATCTTAAGTACTTGCTCAATAAAAAACTTTTCACACAAACACCTTCCAAAACAAATTTTCAAAACAGCTTCCTCACATCCTTGAGGACTGATACAAGGATTATCACGAAGTAAAATATTTTCAAGACAAGCACACACAAGCAATTTGAAAAATGAGCAAGTACCTAAGAGCCCATGGAAAACCATGGATAGAATGGGTTCTAACACCTTCCCTTTCTATAATCTACCCCCTGTACTATGAATATCTCGAAAAAAGGTTTTTTTTTTCTGTTCTTTTTCCTTTTCCATGATTGGATGAAATAAAAGTCGGTGGCGACTCTTGCTTACCGCGACATTTTGCAAACAAAAACACAAAGCGCAAACCAATAAAAACAGTCGGTTCTGCCACTGTATCACACACACCATATCGACAAACCAGGTTATGCTTGATAAATCGCGCCACAACATTCTTGGTAACAGAAGCAAAAGAGGCAGCCTCAACCCACTTTGTGAAGTAATCAATGGCCACAAGTATGAAGCGATGCCCATTGGAAGCGGTAGGCCTAATCTCTCCGA
Organism: Vicia faba; assembly: GCA_948472305.1. Taxonomy (NCBI): domain Eukaryota; kingdom Viridiplantae; phylum Streptophyta; class Magnoliopsida; order Fabales; family Fabaceae; genus Vicia; species Vicia faba. The sequence goes on along the minus strand of CATIWC010000859.1, from coordinate 246,762 downwards.
TCATGTCAATGCCCCACATTGCCAAGGGCCATGGAGCCGTCAAGACGTTCAAAGGAACCAGAGGTACAAGCACCTTATCAGCATAGATCTGACATTTGTGGCAAGTTCGAGAATGCTGATAACAGTCTACTTCCATAGTGGACCAGTAGTATGCTACCCGCAAGATCTTTTTAGCCATGGTGTGTCCCATAGAGTGGATGCTGAAGTAACCTTCATGTAAATCTGTCATAATCCTCTCTGCTTCATTTTTATCTACGCACCGGAGTAAAGTAGAGTCATGATTGGGCTTATATAGGATTCCATTACTGGGGAAGAACTTTGTGGAGAACCTCCTCAGAAACTTCTTATCATTGAGAGATGCCCCCTCGGGATACTCTTGAGCCTCGAGATACCTTTTCACTTCATGGAACAAAGGTTTGTCTTCTACCTCTTCCGTGTCAATCTTGTAGCAATATGCTGGTTCATCCAACCTTTCAATATTGATCCGAGGGGCCATGTTATCCCACCTGACTTTGAACATAGATGACATGGTAGCTAGCGCGTCCGCTAATTGATTATCTTTTCGTGGGAGGTTTTCAAAGGTGACCTCTTCAAAGTATGGTAGCAGTGTCAGCACATGTTCTTTGTAAGGGATGAGGTTCGGGTGCTTCGTGTCCCACTTGCCTTTGATTTGATTTATTACCAAGGCTGAATCTCCGAAAATGCTCAAGAACTTGATCCTTAGTCCAATAGCGGCTTTGAGACCCATGATGCATGCTTCATACTCTGCCATATTATCGGTACAATTGAAGCATAATCTGGAAGTAAGAGGAGTATGATAGCCCTCAGGCGATATGATTACAACACCAATTCCATTACCGAGTGCGTTCGAGGCTCCGTCAAAAACCATAGTCCATCAGGATCCTTCTTCGCGTCCTTCATCCGGTCCACGTTCTTCACAGTCAGTCACTGATATAATATTATCATTCGGGAACTCAAAATAAATGGACTGGTAGTCATCCACAGCTTGATGAGCCAAATGATCGGCTAGTACACTTCCCTTGATTGCTTTCTGGGTTGTCTACTGGATATCATATTCGGTCAAGATCATTTGCCATCTTGCTATTCTTCCGGAGAGTGCGGGCTTCTCGAAGATATACTTGATTAGATCCATCTTAGATATCAAAAAAATGGTGTGGGTTAACATATACTGTCTTAGTCGGCGAGCAGCCCATGCCAAATCGCAACAAGTTTTCTCGAGCAGGGAGTATCTTGTTTCACAGTTAGTAAACTTTTTGCTAATGTAGTATATTACATGCTCTTTTCGACCAGACTCGTCATGCTGCCCCAGCACACACCCCATTGAATTGTCTAACACCGTTAGGTACATTATCAAAGGTCTTCCTTCAATCAGAGGCATCATAATTGGAGGCTCTTGAAGTTATACTTTGATTCTTTCAAAGGCAGTATGGCATTTGTCATTCCATTATACCACTTGATCTTTCTTCAGGAGCTTAAAGATTGGCTCACAAGTAGAAGTTAAATGGGAAATGAACCTGACAATGTAATTTAGGCGTCCTAAGAAGTCTCATATGCAAAGATTAAAACGGTAGATCACCTAAGGTGCAAAGATTAAATAACTGAAACAAATCATATGCACATATTCACTCCTAGGTTTTACCTCAATTCGGTTGCCTTCAGTAAGAAGTCATTAGGCATAGGAGATTTTAATGGTCGCCCTTCAGTCGAAAAAGATCAAAATGTCCCATTCAAATGTTGCCTCGGAAATATGTTAAGACTCTAGGGTTGCTACTAAAGTTTTCTAACTATTGCTTTAGTAATTGTACTTGTCCCTTTCGAATGTCCCTTACAACTCCAACGACGGTGCTACCTACTCCTTAATAGTAGGATAACGCTGTCTAAAGGAAATAGAACGAACAATCTTTTTTCGAGTAGGTAGAATCTTAAGTACTTGCTCAATAAAAAACTTTTCACACAAACACCTTCCAAAACAAATTTTCAAAACAGCTTCCTCACATCCTTGAGGACTGATACAAGGATTATCACGAAGTAAAATATTTTCAAGACAAGCACACACAAGCAATTTGAAAAATGAGCAAGTACCTAAGAGCCCATGGAAAACCATGGATAGAATGGGTTCTAACACCTTCCCTTTCTATAATCTACCCCCCGTACTATGAATATCTCGAAAAAAGGTTTTTTTTTTCTGTTCTTTTTCCTTTTCCATGATTGGATGAAATAAAAGTCGGTGGCGACTCTTGCTTACCGCGACATTTTGCAAACAAAAACACAAAGCGCAAACCAATAAAAACAGTCGGTTCTGCCACTGTATCACACACACCATATCGACAAACCAGGTTATGCTTGATAAATCGCGCCACAACATTCTTGGTAACAGAAGCAAAAGAGGCAGCCTCAACCCACTTTGTGAAGTAATCAATGGCCACAAGGATGAAGCGATGCCCATTGGAAGCGGTAGGCCTAATCTCTCTGATCATGTCAATGCCCCACATTGCCAAGGGCCATGGATCCGTCAAGACGTTCAAAGGAACCAGAGGTACAAGCACCTTATCAGCATAGATCTGACATTTGTGGCAAGTTCGAGAATGCTGATAACAGTCTACTTGCATAGTGGACCAGTAGTATGCTACCCGCAAGATCTTTTTAGCCATGGTGTGTCCCATAGAGTGGATGCTGAAGTAACCTTCATGTAAATCTGTCATAATCCTCTCTGCTTCATTTTTATCTACGCACCGGAGTAAAGTAGAGTCATGATTGGGCTTATATAGGATTCCATTACTGGGGAAGAACTTTGTGGAGAACCTCCTCAGAAACTTCTTATCATTGAGAGATGCCCCCTCGGGATACTCTTGAGCCTCGAGATACCTTTTCACTTCATGGAACAAAGGTTTGTCTTCTACCTCTTCCGTGTCAATCTTGTAGCAATATGCTGGTTCATCCAACCTTTCAATATTGATCCGAGGGGCCACGTTATCCCACCTGACTTTGAACATAGATGACATGGTAGCTAGCGCGTCCGCTAATTGATTATCTTTTCGTGGGAGGTTTTCAAAGGTGACCTCTTCAAAGTATGGTAGCAGTGTCAGCACATGTTCTTTGTAAGGGATGAGGTTCGGGTGCTTCGTGTCCCACTTGCCTTTGATTTGATTTATTACCAAGGCTGAATCTCCGAAAATGCTCAAGAACTTGATCCTTAGTCCAATAGCGGCTTTGAGACCCATGATGCATGCTTCATACTCTGCCATATTATCGGTACAATTGAAGCATAATCTGGAAGTAAGAGGAGTATGATAGCCCTCAGGCGATATGATTACAACACCAATTCCATTACCGAGTGCGTTCGAGGCTCCGTCAAAAACCATAGTCCATCAGGATCCTTCTTCGCGTCCTTCATCCGGTCCATGTTCTTCACAGTCAGTCACTGATATAATATTATCATTCGAGAACTCAAAATAAATGGACTGGTAGTCATCCACAGCTTGATGAGCCAAATGATCGGCTAGTACACTTCCCTTGATTGCTTTCTGGGTTGTCTACTGGATATCATATTCGGTCAAGATCATTTGCCATCTTGCTATTCTTCCGGAGAGTGCGGGCTTCTCGAAGATATACTTGATTAGATCCATCTTAGATATCAAAAAAATGGTGTGGGTTAACATATACTGTCTTAGTCGGCGAGCAGCCCATGCCAAATCGCAACAAGTTTTCTCGAGCAGGGAGTATCTTGTTTCACAGTTAGTAAACTTTTTGCTAATGTAGTATATTACATGCTCTTTTCGACCAGACTCGTCATGCTGCCCCAGCACACACCCCATTGAATTGTCTAACACCGTTAGGTACATTATCAAAGGTCTTCCTTCAATCAGAGGCATCATAATTGGAGGCTCTTGAAGTTATACTTTGATTCTTTCAAAGGCAGTATGGCATTTGTCATTCCATTATACCACTTGATCTTTCTTCAGGAGCTTAAAGATTGGCTCACAAGTAGAAGTTAAATGGGAAATGAACCTGACAATGTAATTTAGGCGTCCTAAGAAGTCTCATATGCAAAGATTAAAACGGTAGATCACCTAAGGTGCAAAGATTAAATAACTGAAACAAATCATATGCACATATTCACTCCTAGGTTTTACCTCAATTCGGTTGCCTTCAGTAAGAAGTCATTAGGCATAGGAGATTTTAATGGTCGCCCTTCAGTCGAAAAAGATCAAAATGTCCCATTCAAATGTTGCCTCGGAAATATGTTAAGACTCTAGGGTTGCTACTAAAGTTTTCTAACTATTGCTTTAGTAATTGTACTTGTCCCTTTCGAATGTCCCTTACAACTCCAACGACGGTGCTACCTACTCCTTAATAGTAGGATAACGCTGTCTAAAGGAAATAGAACGAACAATCTTTTTTCGAGTAGGTAGAATCTTAAGTACTTGCTCAATAAAAAACTTTTCACACAAACACCTTCCAAAACAAATTTTCAAAACAGCTTCCTCACATCCTTGAGGACTGATACAAGGATTATCACGAAGTAAAATATTTTCAAGACAAGCACACACAAGCAATTTGAAAAATGAGCAAGTACCTAAGAGCCCATGGAAAACCATGGATAGAATGGGTTCTAACACCTTCCCTTTCTATAATCTACCCCCCGTACTATGAATATCTCGAAAAAAGGTTTTTTTTTCTGTTCTTTTTCCTTTTCCATGATTGGATGAAATAAAAGTCGGTGGCGACTCTTGCTTACCGCGACATTTTGCAAACAAAAACACAAAGCGCAAACCAATAAAAACAGTCGGTTCTGCCACTGTATCACACACACCATATCGACAAACCAGGTTATGCTTGATAAATCGCGCCACAACATTCTTGGTAACAGAAGCAAAAGAGGCAGCCTCAACCCACTTTGTGAAGTAATCAATGGCCACAAGGATGAAGCGATGCCCATTGGAAGCGGTAGGCCTAATCTCTCTGATCATGTCAATGCCCCACATTGCCAAGGGCCATGGAGCCGTCAAGACGTTCAAAGGAACCAGAGGTACAAGCACCTTATCAGCATAGATCTGACATTTGTGGCAAGTTCGAGAATGCTGATAACAGTCTACTTGCATAGTGGACCAGTAGTATGCTACCCGCAAGATCTTTTTAGCCATGGTGTGTCCCATAGAGTGGATGCTGAAGTAACCTTCATGTAAATCTGTCATAATCCTCTCTGCTTCATTTTTATCTACGCACCGGAGTAAAGTAGAGTCATGATTGGGCTTATATAGGATTCCATTACTGGGGAAGAACTTTGTGGAGAACCTCCTCAGAAACTTCTTATCATTGAGAGATGCCCCCTCGGGATACTCTTGAGCCCCGAGATACCTTTTCACTTCATGGAACAAAGGTTTGTCTTCTACCTCTTCCGTGTCAATCTTGTAGCAATATGCTGGTTCATCCAACCTTTCAATATTGATCCGAGGGGCCACGTTATCCCACCTGACTTTGAACATAGATGACATGGTAGCTAGCGCGTCCGCTAATTGATTATCTTTTCGTGGGAGGTTTTCAAAGGTGACCTCTTCAAAGTATGGTAGCAGTGTCAGCACATGTTCTTTGTAAGGGATGAGGTTCGGGTGCTTCGTGTCCCACTTGCCTTTGATTTGATTTATTACCAAGGCTGAATCTCCGAAAATGCTCAAGAACTTGATCCTTAGTCCAATAGCGGCTTTGAGACCCATGATGCATGCTTCATACTCTGCCATATTATCGGTACAATTGAAGCATAATCTGGAAGTAAGAGGAGTATGATAGCCCTCAGGCGATATGATTACAACACCAATTCCATTACCGAGTGCGTTCGAGGCTCCGTCAAAAACCATAGTCCATCAGGATCCTTCTTCGCGTCCTTCATCCGGTCCATGTTCTTCACAGTCAGTCACTGATATAATATTATCATTCGAGAACTCAAAATAAATGGACTGGTAGTCATCCACAGCTTGATGAGCCAAATGATCGGCTAGTACACTTCCCTTGATTGCTTTCTGGGTTGTCTACTGGATATCATATTCGGTCAAGATCATTTGCCATCTTGTTATTCTTCCGGAGAGTGCGGGCTTCTCGAAGATATACTTGATTAGATCCATCTTAGATATCAAAAAAATGGTGTGGGTTAACATATACTGTCTTAGTCGGCGAGCAGCCCATGCCAAATCGCAACAAGTTTTCTCGAGCAGGGAGTATCTTGTTTCACAGTTAGTAAACTTTTTGCTAATGTAGTATATTACATGCTCTTTTCGACCAGACTCGTCATGCTGCCCCAGCACACACCCCATTGAATTGTCTAACACCGTTAGGTACATTATCAAAGGTCTTCCTTCAATCAGAGGCATCATAATTGGAGGCTCTTGAAGTTATACTTTGATTCTTTCAAAGGCAGTATGGCATTTGTCATTCCATTATACCACTTGATCTTTCTTCAGGAGCTTAAAGATTGGCTCACAAGTAGAAGTTAAATGGGAAATGAACCTGACAATGTAATTTAGGCGTCCTAAGAAGTCTCATATGCAAAGATTAAAACGGTAGATCACCTAAGGTGCAAAGATTAAATAACTGAAACAAATCATATGCACATATTCACTCCTAGGTTTTACCTCAATTCGGTTGCCTTCAGTAAGAAGTCATTAGGCATAGGAGATTTTAATGGTCGCCCTTCAGTCGAAAAAGATCAAAATGTCCCATTCAAATGTTGCCTCGGAAATATGTTAAGACTCTAGGGTTGCTACTAAAGTTTTCTAACTATTGCTTTAGTAATTGTACTTGTCCCTTTCGAATGTCCCTTACAACTGCAACGACGGTGCTACCTACTCCTTAATAGTAGGATAACGCTGTCTAAAGGAAATAGAACGAACAATCTTTTTTCGAGTAGGTAGAATCTTAAGTACTTGCTCAATAAAAAACTTTTCACACAAACACCTTCCAAAACAAATTTTCAAAACAGCTTCCTCACATCCTTGAGGACTGATACAAGGATTATCACGAAGTAAAATATTTTCAAGACAAGCACACACAAGCAATTTGAAAAATGAGCAAGTACCTAAGAGCCCATGGAAAACCATGGATAGAATGGGTTCTAACACCTTCCCTTTCTATAATCTACCCCCCGTACTATGAATATCTCGAAAAAAGGTTTTTTTTTTCTGTTCTTTTTCCTTTTCCATGATTGGATGAAATAAAAGTCGGTGGCGACTCTTGCTTACCGCGACATTTTGCAAACAAAAACACAAAGCGCAAACCAATAAAAACATTCGGTTCTGCCACTGTATCACACACACCATATCGACAAACCAGGTTATGCTTGATAAATCGCGCCACAACATTCTTGGTAACAGAAGCAAAAGAGGCAGCCTCAACCCACTTTGTGAAGTAATCAATGGCCACAAGGATGAAGCGATGCCCATTGGAAGCGGTAGGCCTAATCTCTCCGATCATGTCAATGCCCCACATTGCCAAGGGCCATGGAGCCGTCAAGACGTTCAAAGGAACCAGAGGTACAAGCACCTTATCAGCATAGATCTGACATTTGTGGCAAGTTCGAGAATGCTGATAACAGTCTACTTCCATAGTGGACCAGTAGTATGCTACCCGCAAGATCTTTTTAGCCATGGTGTGTCCCATAGAGTGGATGCTGAAGTAACCTTCATGTAAATCTGTCATAATCCTCTCTGCTTCATTTTTATCTACGCACCGGAGTAAAGTAGAGTCATGATTGGGCTTATATAGGATTCCATTACTGGGGAAGAACTTTGTGGAGAACCTCCTCAGAAACTTCTTATCATTGAGAGATGCCCCCTCGGGATACTCTTGAGCCTCGAGATACCTTTTCACTTCATGGAACAAAGGTTTGTCTTCTACCTCTTCCGTGTCAATCTTGTAGCAATATGCTGGTTCATCCAACCTTTCAATATTGATCCGAGGGGCCACGTTATCCCACCTGACTTTGAACATAGATGACATGGTAGCTAGCGCGTCCGCTAATTGATTATCTTTTCGTGGGAGGTTTTCAAAGGTGACCTCTTCAAAGTATGGTAGCAGTGTCAGCACATGTTCTTTGTAAGGGATGAGGTTCGGGTGCTTCGTGTCCCACTTGCCTTTGATTTGATTTATTACCAAGGCTGAATCTCCGAAAATGCTCAAGAACTTGATCCTTAGTCCAATAGCGGCTTTGAGACCCATGATGCATGCTTCATACTCTGCCATATTATCGGTACAATTGAAGCATAATCTGGAAGTAAGAGGAGTATGATAGCCCTCAGGCGATATGATTACAACACCAATTCCATTACCGAGTGCGTTCGAGGCTCCGTCAAAAACCATAGTCCATCAGGATCCTTCTTCGCGTCCTTCATCCGGTCCACGTTCTTCACAGTCAGTCACTGATATAATATTATCATTCGAGAACTCAAAATAAATGGACTGGTAGTCATCCACAGCTTGATGAGCCAAATGATCGGCTAGTACACTTCCCTTGATTGCTTTCTGGGTTGTCTACTGGATATCATATTCGGTCAAGATCATTTGCCATCTTGTTATTCTTCCGGAGAGTGCGGGCTTCTCGAAGATATACTTGATTAGATCCATCTTAGATATCAAAAAAATGGTGTGGGTTAACATATACTGTCTTAGTCGGCGAGCAGCCCATGCCAAATCGCAACAAGTTTTCTCGAGCAGGGAGTATCTTGTTTCACAGTTAGTAAACTTTTTGCTAATGTAGTATATTACATGCTCTTTTCGACCAGACTCGTCATGCTGCCCCAGCACACACCCCATTGAATTGTCTAACACCGTTAGGTACATTATCAAAGGTCTTCCTTCAATCAGAGGCATCATAATTGGAGGCTCTTGAAGTTATACTTTGATTCTTTCAAAGGCAGTATGGCATTTGTCATTCCATTATACCACTTGATCTTTCTTCAGGAGCTTAAAGATTGGCTCACAAGTAGAAGTTAAATGGGAAATGAACCTGACAATGTAATTTAGGCGTCCTAAGAAGTCTCATATGCAAAGATTAAAACGGTAGATCACCTAAGGTGCAAAGATTAAATAACTGAAACAAATCATATGCACATATTCACTCCTAGGTTTTACCTCAATTCGGTTGCCTTCAGTAAGAAGTCATTAGGCATAGGAGATTTTAATGGTCGCCCTTCAGTCGAAAAAGATCAAAATGTCCCATTCAAATGTTGCCTCGGAAATATGTTAAGACTCTAGGGTTGCTACTAAAGTTTTCTAACTATTGCTTTAGTAATTGTACTTGTCCCTTTCGAATGTCCCTTACAACTCCAACGACGGTGCTACCTACTCCTTAATAGTAGGATAACGCTGTCTAAAGGAAATAGAACGAACAATCTTTTTTCGAGTAGGTAGAATCTTAAGTACTTGCTCAATAAAAAACTTTTCACACAAACACCTTCCAAAACAAATTTTCAAAACAGCTTCCTCACATCCTTGAGGACTGATACAAGGATTATCACGAAGTAAAATATTTTCAAGACAAGCACACACAAGCAATTTGAAAAATGAGCAAGTACCTAAGAGCCCATGGAAAACCATGGATAGAATGGGTTCTAACACCTTCCCTTTCTATAATCTACCCCCCGTACTATGAATATCTCGAAAAAAGGTTTTTTTTTTCTGTTCTTTTTCCTTTTCCATGATTGGATGAAATAAAAGTCGGTGGCGACTCTTGCTTACCGCGACATTTTGCAAACAAAAACACAAAGCGCAAACCAATAAAAACAGTCGGTTCTGCCACTGTATCACACACACCATATCGACAAACCAGGTTATGCTTGATAAATCGCGCCACAACATTCTTGGTAACAGAAGCAAAAGAGGCAGCCTCAACCCACTTTGTGAAGTAATCAATGGCCACAAGGATGAAGCGATGCCCATTGGAAGCGGTAGGCCTAATCTCTCCGATCATGTCAATGCCCCACATTGCCAAGGGCCATGGAGCCGTCAAGACGTTCAAAGGAACCAGAGGTACAAGCACCTTATCAGCATAGATCTGACATTTGTGGCAAGTTCGAGAATGCTGATAACAGTCTACTTCCATAGTGGACCAGTAGTATGCTACCCGCAAGATCTTTTTAGCCATGGTGTGTCCCATAGAGTGGATGCTGAAGTAACCTTCATGTAAATCTGTCATAATCCTCTCTGCTTCATTTTTATCTACGCACCGGAGTAAAGTAGAGTCATGATTGGGCTTATATAGGATTCCATTACTGGGGAAGAACTTTGTGGAGAACCTCCTCAGAAACTTCTTATCATTGAGAGATGCCCCCTCGGGATACTCTTGAGCCTCGAGATACCTTTTCACTTCATGGAACAAAGGTTTGTCTTCTACCTCTTCCGTGTCAATCTTGTAGCAATATGCTGGTTCATCCAACCTTTCAATATTGATCCGAGGGGCCACGTTATCCCACCTGACTTTGAACATAGATGACATGGTAGCTAGCGCGTCCGCTAATTGATTATCTTTTCGTGGGAGGTTTTCAAAGGTGACCTCTTCAAAGTATGGTAGCAGTGTCAGCACATGTTCTTTGTAAGAGATGAGGTTCGGGTGCTTCGTGTCCCACTTGCCTTTGATTTGATTTATTACCAAGGCTGAATCTCCGAAAATGCTCAAGAACTTGATCCTTAGTCCAATAGAGGCTTTGAGACCCATGATGCATGCTTCATACTCTGCCATATTATCGGTACAATTGAAGCATAATCTGGAAGTAAGAGGAGTATGATAGCCCTCAGGCGATATGATTACAACACCAATTCCATTACCGAGTGCGTTCGAGGCTCCGTCAAAAACCATAGTCCATCAGGATCCTTCTTCGCGTCCTTCATCCGGTCCATGTTCTTCACAGTCAGTCACTGATATAATATTATCATTCGGGAACTTAAAATAAATGGACTGGTAGTCATCCACAGCTTGATGAGCCAAATGATCGGCTAGTACACTTCCCTTGATTGCTTTCTGGGTTGTCTACTAGATATCATATTCGGTCAAGATCATTTGCCATCTTTCTATTCTTCCGGAGAGTGCGGGCTTCTCGAAGATATACTTGATTAGATCCATCTTAGATATCAAAAAAATGGTGTGGGTTAACATATACTGTCTTAGTCGGCGAGCAGCCCATGCCAAATCGCAACAAGTTTTCTCGAGCAGGGAGTATCTTGTTTCACAGTTAGTAAACTTTTTGCTAATGTAGTATATTGCATGCTCTTTTCGACCAGACTCGTCATGCTGCCCCAGCACACACCCCATTGAATTGTCTAACACCGTTAGGTACATTATCAAAGGTATTCCTTCAATCAGAGGCATCATAATTGGAGGCTCTTGAAGTTATACTTTGATTCTTTCAAAGGCAGTATGGCATTTGTCATTCCATTATACCACTTGATCTTTCTTCAGGAGCTTAAAGATTGGCTCACAAGTAGCAGTTAAATGGGAAATGAACCTGACAATGTAATTTAGGCGTCCTAAGAAGTCTTATATGCAAAGATTAAAACGGTAGATCACCTAAGGTGCAAAGATTAAATAACTGAAACAAATCATATGCACATATTCACTCCTAGGTTTTACCTCAATTCGGTTGCCTTCAGTAAGAAGTCATTAGGCATAGGAGATTTTAATGGTCGCCCTTCAGTCGAAAAAGATCAAAATGTCCCATTCAAATGTTGCCTCGGAAATATGTTAAGACTCTAGGGTTGCTATTAAAGTTTTCTAACTATTTCTTTAGTAATTGTACTTGTCCCTTTCGAATGTCCCTTACAACTCCAACGACGGTGCTACCTACTCCTTAATAGTAGGATAACGCTGTCTAAAGGAAATAGAACGAACAATCTTTTTTCGAGTAGGTAGAATCTTAAGTACTTGCTCAATAAAAAACTTTTCACACAAACACCTTCCAAAACAAATTTTCAAAACAGCTTCGTCACATCCTTGAGGACTGATACAAGGATTATCACGAAGTAAAATATTTTCAAGACAAGCACACACAAGAAATTTGAAAAATGAGCAAGTACCTAAGATCCCATGGAAAACCATGGATAGAAAGGGTTCTAACACCTTCCCTTTCTATAATCTACCCCCCGTACTATGAATATCTCGAAAAAAGGTTTTTTTCTGTTCTTTTTCCTTTTCCATGATTGGATGAAATAAATGTCGGTGGTGACTCTTGCTTACCGCGACATTTTGCAAACAAAAACACAAAGCACAAACCAATAAAAATAGTCGGTTCTGCCACCGTATCACACACACCATATCGACGAACCAGGTTATGCTTGATAAATCACGGCACAACATTCTTGGTAACAGAAGCAAAAGAGGTAGCCTCAACCCACTTTGTGAAGTAATCAATGGCCACTAGGATTAAGCGATGCCCATTGGAAGCGGTAGGCCTAATCTCTCCGATCATGTCAATGCCCCACATTACCAAGGGCCATGGAGCATTCAAGACGTTCAAAGGAACAGGAGGTACAAGCACCTTATCAACATAGATCTGGCATTTGTGGCAAGTTCGAGAATGCTGATAACAGTCTACTTCCATAGTGGACCAGTAGTATGCTTCCCCCAAGATCTTTTCAGCCATGGTGTGTCCACTAGAGTGGATGCTGAAGGTACCTTTATGTAAATCTGTCATAATCCTCTCTGCTTCATTTTTATCTACGCACCGGAGTAAAGTAGAGTCATGATTGGGCTTATATAAGATTCCATTACTGGGGAAGAACTTTGTGGCGAACCTCCTCAGAAATTTCTTATCATTGACAGATGCCCCCTCGGGATACTCTTGAGCCTTGAGATACCTTTTCACTTCATGGAACCAAGGTTTGTCTTCTACCTCTTCCGTGTCATTCTCGTAGCAATATTCTGGTTCATCCAACCTTTCAATATTGATTCGAGGGGCCTCGTTATCCCACCTGACTTTGAAAATAGATGACATGGTAGCTAGCGCGTCCGCTAATTGATTCTCTTCTCGTGGGAGGTTTTCAAAGGTGACCTCTTCAAAGTATGGGAGCAGTGTCAGCACATGTTCTTTGTAAGGGATGAGGTTCGGGTGCTTCGTGTCCCACTTGCCTTTGATTTGATTTATTACCAAGGCTGAATCTCCGAAAATGCTCAAGAACTTGATCCTTAGGCCAATTGCGGCTTTGAGACCCATGATGCATGCTTCATACTCCGCCATATTATCGATACAATTGAAGCATAATCTGGAAGTAAGAGGAGTATGATAGCCCTCAGGCGATATGATTACAACACCAATTCCATTACCGAGTGCGTTCGAGGCTCCGTCAAAACCCATAGTCCATCAGGATCCTTCTTCACGTCCTTCATCCGGTCCAGGTTCTTCACAGTCAGTCACTGATATAATATTATCATTCGGGAACTCAAAATAAATGGACTGGTAGTCATCCACAGCTTGATGAGCCAAATGATCGGCTAGTACACTTCCCTTGATTTCTTTCTGGGTTGTCTACTGGATATCATATTTGGTCAAGATCATTTGCCATCTTGCTATTCTTCTGGAGAGAGCGGGCTTCTCGAAGATGTACTTGATTAGATCCATCTTAGATATCAACAAAGTGGTGTGGGTCAACATATACTGTTTTAGTCGGCGAGCAGCCCATGCCAAAGCGCATCAAGTTTTCTCGAGAAGTGAGTATCTTGTTTCAGTTAGTAAACTTTTTGCTAATGTAGTATATTGCATGCTCTTTTCGACCAGACTCGTCATGCTGCACCAGCACACACCCCACTGAATTGTCTAACACCGTTAGGTACATTATCAAATGTCTTCCTTCAATCAGAGGCATCATAATTGGAGGCTCTTGAAGTTATACTTTGATTATTTCAAAGGCAGTCGGGCATTCGTCATTCCATTATACCACTTGATCTTTCTTCAGGAGCTTAAAGATTGGCTCACAAGTAGCAGTTAAATGGGAAATGAACCTGGAAATGTGATTTAGGCGTCCTACGAAGTCTTATATGCAAAGATTAAAACGGTAGGTCACCTAAGGTGCAAAGAATAAATAACTGAAACAAATCATATGCACATATTCACTCCTAGGGTTTACCTCAATTCGGTTGCCTTCATTTAGAAGTCATTAGGCATAGGAGATTTTAGTGGTCACCCTTCAGTCGAAAAAGATCAAAATGTCCCATTCAAATGTTGCCTCGAAAATATGTTAAGACTCTAGGGTTGCTACTAAAGTTTTCAAACTATTGCTTTAGTAATTGTACTTGTCCCTTTCGAATGTCCCTTACAACTGCAACGACGGTGCTACCTACTCCTTAATAGTAGGATAACACTGTCTAAAGGAAATAGAACGAACAATCTTTTTTCGAGTAGGTAGAATCTTAAGTACTTGCTCAATAAAAAACTTTTCACACAAACACCTTCCAAAACAAATTTTCAAAACAGCTTCGTCACATCCTTGAGGACTGATACAAGTATTATCACGAAGTAAAATATTTTCAAGACAAGCACACACAAGCAATTTGAAAAATGAGCAAGTACCTAAGAGCCCATGGAAAGCCATGGATAGAAAGGGTTCTAACACCTTCCCTTTCTATAATCTACCCCCCGTACTATGAATATCTCGAAAAAAGGTTTTTTTTCTGTTCCTTTTCCTTTTCCATGATTGAATGAACTAAAAGTCACTGGCGACTCTTGCTTACCGCGACATTTTGCAAACAAAAACACAAAGCGCAAACCAATAAAAACAGTCAGTTCTGCCACTGTATCACACACACCATATCGAAAAACCAGGTTATGCTTGATAAATCGCGCCACAACATTCTTGGTAACAGAAGCAAAAGAGGCAGCCTCAACCCACTTTGTGAAGTAATCAATGGCCACTAGGATGAAGCGATGCCCATTGGAAGCGGTAGGCCTAATCTCTCCGATCATGTCAATGCCCCACATTGCCAAGGGCCATGGAGCTGTCAAGACGTTCAAAGGAACCAGAGGTACAAGCACCTTATCAGCATAGATCTGGCATTTGTGGAAAGTTCGAGAATGCTGATAACAGTCTACTTCCATAGTGGACCAGTAGTATGCTGCCCGCAAGATCTTTTCAGCCATAGTGTGTCCACTAGAGTGGATGCTGAAGTTACCTTTATGTAAATCTGTCATAATCCTCTCTTCTTCATTTTTATGTACGCACCGGAGTAAAGTAGAGTCATGATTGGGCTTATATAGGATTCCATTACTGGGGAAGAACTTTGTGGCGAACCTCCTCAGAAACTTCTTATCATTGACAGATGCCCCCTCGGGATACTCTTGAGCCTTGAGATACCTTTTCACTTCATGGAACCAAGGTTTGTCTTCTACCTCTTCCGTGTCATTCTCGTAGCAATATGCTGGTTCATCCAACCTTTCAATATTGATCCGAGTGGCCTCGTTATCCCACCTGACTTTGAACATAGATGACATGGTAGCTAGCGCGTCCGCTAATTGATTCTCTTATCGTGGGAGGTTTTCAAAGGTGACCTCTTCAAAGTATGGGAGCTGTGTCAGCACATGTTCTTTGTAAGGGATGAGGTTCGGGTGCTTCGTGTCCCACTTGCCTTTGATTTGATTTATTACCAAGGTTAAATCTCCGAAAATGCTCAAGAACTTGATCCTTAGGCCAATAGCGGCTTTGAGACCCATGATGCATGCTTCATACTCCGCCATATTATCGGTACAATTGAAGCATAATCTGGAAGTAAGAGGAGTATGATAGCCCTCAGGCGATGAGATTACAACACCAATTCCATTACCGAGTGCGTTCGAGGCTCCGTCAAAAACCATAGTCCATCAGGATCCTTCTTCACGTCCTTCATCCGGTCCAGGTTCTTCACAGTCAGTCACTGATATAATATTATCATTCGGGAACTCAAAATAAATGGACTGGTAGTCATCCACAGCTTGATGAGCCAAATGATTGGCTAGTACACTTCCCTTGATTGCTTTCTGTGTTGTCTACTGGATATCATATTTGACCAAGATCATTCGCCATCTTGCTATTCTTCTGGAGAGAGCGGGCTTCTCGAAGATGTACTTGATTAGATCCATCTTAGATATCAACAAAGTGGTGTGGGTCAACATATACTGTTTTAGTCGGCGAGCATCCCTTCCCAAAGCGCATCATGTTTTCTCGAACAGTGAGTATCTTGTTTCAGTTAGTAAACTTTTTGCTAATGTAGTATATTGCATGCTCTTTTCGACCAGAATCGTCATGCTGCCCCAGCACACACCCCATTGAATTGTCTAACACCGTTAGGTACATTATCAAAGGTCTTCCTTCAATCATAGGCATCATAATTGGAGGCTCTTGAAGTTATACTTTGATTCTTTCAAAGGCAGTATGGCATTCGTCATTCCATTATACCACTTGATCTTTCTTCAGGAGCTTAAAGATTGGCTCACAAGTAGCAGTTAAATGGGAAATGAACCTGGAAATGTGATTTAGGCGTCCTAAGAAGTCTCATATGAAAAGATTAAAACGGTAGGTCACCTAAGGTGCAAAGATTAAATAACTGAAACAAATCATATGCACATATTCACTCCTAGGGTTTACGTCAATTCGGTTGCCTTCATTTAGAAGTCATTAGGCATAGGTGATTTTAGTGGTCGCCCTTCAGTCGAAAAAGATCAAAATGTCCCATTGAAATGTTGCCTCGGAAATATGTTAAGACTCTAGGGTTGCTACTAAAGTTTTCTAACTATTGCTTTAGTAATTGTACTTGTCCCTTTCGAATGTCCCTTACAACTCCAACGACGGTGCTACCTACTCCTTAATAGTAGGATAACGCTGTCTAAAGGAAATAGAACGAACAATCTTTTTTCGAGTAGGTAGAATCTTAAGTACTTGCTCAATAAAAAACTTTTCACACAAACACCTTCCAAAACAAATTTTCAAAACAGCTTCCTCACATCCTTGAGGACTGATACAAGGATTATCACGAAGTAAAATATTTTCAAGACAAGCACACACAAGCAATTTGAAAAATGAGCAAGTACCTAAGAGCCCATGGAAAACCATGGATAGAATGGGTTCTAACACCTTCCCTTTCTATAATCTACCCCCCGTACTATGAATATCTCGAAAAAAGGTTTTTTTTTCTGTTCTTTTTCCTTTTCCATGATTGGATGAAATAAAAGTCGGTGGCGACTCTTGCTTACCGCGACATTTTGCAAACAAAAACACAAAGCGCAAACCAATAAAAACAGTCGGTTCTGCCACTGTATCACACACACCATATCGACAAACCAGGTTATGCTTGATAAATCGCGCCACAACATTCTTGGTAACAGAAGCAAAAGAGGTAGCCTCAACCCACTTTGTGAAGTAATCAATGGCCACTAGGATGAAGCGATGCCCATTGGAAGCGGTAGGCCTAATCTCTCCGATCATGTCAATGCCCCACATTGCCAAGGGCCATGGAGCCGTCAAGACGTTCAAAGGAACCCGAGGTACAAGCACCTTATCAGCATAGATCTGGCATTTGTGGCAAGTTCGAGAATGCTGATAACAGTCTACTTCCATAGTGGACCAGTAGTATGCTGCCCGCAAGATCTTTTCAGCCATAGTGTGGCCACTAGAGTGGATGCTGAAGTTACCTTCATGTAAA
Source organism: Vicia faba (assembly GCA_948472305.1). Taxonomy (NCBI): domain Eukaryota; kingdom Viridiplantae; phylum Streptophyta; class Magnoliopsida; order Fabales; family Fabaceae; genus Vicia; species Vicia faba. The sequence goes on along the minus strand of CATIWC010000859.1, from coordinate 229,094 downwards.
TCTGTCATAATCCTCTCTGCTTCATTTTTATCTACGCACCGGAGTAAAGTAGAGTCATGATTGGGCTTATATAGGATTCCATTACTGGGGAAGAACTTTGTGGCGAACCTCCTCAGAAACTTCTTATCATTCACAGATGCACCCTCGGGATACTCTTGAGCCTTGAGATACCTTTTCACTTCATGGAACCAAGGTTTTTCTTCTACCTCTTCCGTGTCATTCTCGTAGCAATGTGCTGGTTCATCCAACCTTTCAATATTGATCCGAGTGGCCTCGTTATCCCACCTGACATTGAACATAGATGACATGGTAGCTAGCGCGTCCGCTAATTGATTCTCTTCTCGTGGGAGGTTTTCAAAGGTGACCTCTTCAAAGTATGGTAGCAGTGTCAGCACATGTTCTTTGTAAGGGATGAGGTTCGGGTGCTTCGTGTCCCACTTGCCTTTGATTTGATTTATTACCAAGGCTGAATCTCCGAAAATGCTCAAGAACTTGATCCTTAGGCCAATAGAGGCTTTGAGACCCATGATGCATGCTTCATACTCCGCCATATTATCGGTACAATTGAAGCATAATCTGGTAGTAAGAGGAGTATGATAGCCCTCAGGCAATATGATTACAACACCAATTCCATTACCGATTGTGTTCGAGGCTCCGTCAAAAACCATAGTCCATCAGGATCCTTCTTCACGTCCTTCATCCGATCCAGGTTCTTCACAGTCAGTCACTGATATAATATTATCATTCGGGAACTCAAAATAAATGGACTGGTAGTCATCCACAACTTGATGAGCCAAATGATTGGCTAGTACACTTCCCTTGATTGCTTTCTGTGTTGTCTACTGGATATCATATTTGACCAAGATCATTCGCCATCTTGCTATTCTTCTGGAGAGAGCGGGCTTCTCGAAGATGTACTTGATTAGATCCATCTTAGATATCAACAAAGTGGTGTGGGTCAACATATACTGTTTTAGTCGGCGAGCATCCCTTCCCAAAGCGCATCATGTTTTCTCGAACAGTGAGTATCTTGTTTCAGTTAGTAAACTTTTTGCTAATGTAGTATATTGCATGCTCTTTTCGACCAGAATTGTCATACTGCCCCAGCACACACCCCATTGAATTGTCTAACACCGTTAGGTACATTATCAAAGGTCTTCCTTCAATCATAGGCATCATAATTGGAGGCTCTTGAAGTTATACTTTGATTCTTTCAAAGGCAGTATGGCATTCGTCATTCCATTATACCACTTGATCTTTCTTCAGGAGCTTAAAGATTGGCTCACAAGTAGCAGTTAAATGGGAAATGAACCTGGAAATGTGATTTAGGCGTCCTAAGAAGTCTCATATGAAAAGATTAAAACGGTAGGTCACCTAAGGTGCAAAGATTAAATAACTGAAACAAATCATATGCACATATTCACTCCTAGGGTTTACGTCAATTCGGTTGCCTTCATTTAGAAGTCATTAGGCATAGGTGATTTTAGTGGTCGCCCTTCAGTCGAAAAAGATCAAAATGTCCCATTGAAATGTTGCCTCGGAAATATGTTAAGACTCTAGGGTTGCTACTAAAGTTTTCTAACTATTGCTTTAGTAATTGTACTTGTCCCTTTCGAATGTCCCTTACAACTCCAACGACGGTGCTACCTACTCCTTAATAGTAGGATAACGCTGTCTAAAGGAAATAGAACGAACAATCTTTTTTCGAGTAGGTAGAATCTTAAGTACTTGCTCAATAAAAAACTTTTCACACAAACACCTTCCAAAACAAATTTTCAAAACAGCTTCCTCACATCCTTGAGGACTGATACAAGGATTATCACGAAGTAAAATATTTTCAAGACAAGCACACACAAGCAATTTGAAAAATGAGCAAGTACCTAAGAGCCCATGGAAAACCATGGATAGAATGGGTTCTAACACCTTCCCTTTCTATAATCTACCCCCCGTACTATGAATATCTCGAAAAAAGGTTTTTTTTTCTGTTCTTTTTCCTTTTCCATGATTGGATGAAATAAAAGTCGGTGGCGACTCTTGCTTACCGCGACATTTTGCAAACAAAAACACAAAGCGCAAACCAATAAAAACAGTCGGTTCTGCCACTGTATCACACACACCATATCGACAAACCAGGTTATGCTTGATAAATCGCGCCACAACATTCTTGGTAACAGAAGCAAAAGAGGTAGCCTCAACCCACTTTGTGAAGTAATCAATGGCCACTAGGATGAAGCGATGCCCATTGGAAGCGGTAGGCCTAATCTCTCCGATCATGTCAATGCCCCACATTGCCAAGGGCCATGGAGCCGTCAAGACGTTCAAAGGAACCCGAGGTACAAGCACCTTATCAGCATAGATCTGGCATTTGTGGCAAGTTCGAGAATGCTGATAACAGTCTACTTCCATAGTGGACCAGTAGTATGCTGCCCGCAAGATCTTTTCAGCCATAGTGTGGCCACTAGAGTGGATGCTGAAGTTACCTTCATGTAAATCTGTCATAATCCTCTCTGCTTCATTTTTATCTACGCACCGGAGTAAAGTAGAGTCATGATTGGGCTTATATAGGATTCCATTACTGGGGAAGAACTTTGTGGCGAACCTCCTCAGAAACTTCTTATCATTGACAGATGCCCCCTCGGGATACTCTTGAGCCTTGAGATACCTTTTCACTTCATGGAACCAAGGTTTTTCTTCTACCTCTTCCGTGTCATTCTCGTAGCAATGTGCTGGTTCATCCAACCTTTCAATATTGATCCGAGTGGCCTCGTTATCCCACCTGACATTGAACATAGATGACATGGTAGCTAGCGCGTCCGCTAATTGATTCTCTTCTCGTGGGAGGTTTTCAAAGGTGACCTCTTCAAAGTATGGTAGCAGTGTCAGCACATGTTCTTTGTAAGGGATGAGGTTCGGGTGCTTCGTGTCCCACTTGCCTTTGATTTGATTTATTACCAAGGCTGAATCTCCGAAAATGCTCAAGAACTTGATCCTTAGGCCAATAGAGGCTTTGAGACCCATGATGCATGCTTCATACTCCGCCATATTATCGGTACAATTGAAGCATAATCTGGTAGTAAGAGGAGTATGATAGCCCTCAGGCATTATGATTACAACACCAATTCCATTACCGATTGTGTTCGAGGCTCCGTCAAAAACCATAGTCCATCAGGATCCTTCTTCACGTCCTTCATCCGATCCAGGTTCTTCACAGTCAGTCACTGATATATTATTATCATTCGGGAACTCAAAATAAATGGACTGGTAGTCATCCACAGCTTGATGAGCCAAATTATTGGCTAGTACACTTCCCTTGATTGCTTTCTGTGTTGTCTACTGGATATCATATTTGGTCAAGATCATTTGCCATCTTGCTATTCTTCTGGAGAGAGCGGGCTTCTCGAAGATGTACTTGATTAGATCCATCTTAGATATCAACAAAGTGGTGTGGGTCAACATATACTGTTTTAGTCGGCGAGCATCCCTTCCCAAAGCGCATCATGTTTTCTCGAGCAGTGAGTATCTTGTTTCAGTTAGTAAACTTTTTGCTAATGTAGTATATTGCATGCTCTTTTCGACCAGACTCGTCATGCTGCCCCAGCACACACCCCATTGAATTGTCTAACACCGTTAGGTACATTATCAAAGGTCTTCCTTCAATCATAGGCATCATAATTGGAGGCTCTTGAAGTTATACTTTGATTCTTTCAAAGGCAGTCTGGCATTCGTCATTCCATTATACCACTTGATCTTTCTTCAGGAGCTTAAAGATTGGCTCACAAGTAGCAGTTAAATGGGAAATGAACCTGGAAATGTGATTTAGGCGTACTAAGAAGTATCATATGCAAAGATTAAAACGGTAGGTCACCTAAGGTGCAAAGATTAAATAACTGAAACAAATCATATGCACATATTCACTCGTAGGGTTTACCTCAATTCGGTTGCCTTCATTTAGAAGTCATTAGGCATAGGAGATTTTAGTGGTCGCCCTTCAGTCGAAAAAGATCAAAATGTCCCATTCAAATGTTGCCTCGAAAATATGTTAAGACTCTAGGGTTGCTACTAAAGTTTTCTAACTATTGCTTTAGTAATTGTACTTGTCCCTTTCGAATGTCCCTTACAACTCCAACGACGATGCTACCTACTCCTTAATAGTAGGATAACGCTGTCTAAAGGAAATAGAACGAACAATCTTTTTTCGAGTAGGTAGAATCTTAAGTACTTTCTCAATAAAAAACTTTTCACACAAACACCTTCCAAAACAAATTTTCAAAACAGCTTCGTCACATCCTTGAGGACTGATACAAGGATTATCACGAAGTAAAATATTTTCAAGACAAGCACACACAAGCAATTTGAAAAATGAGCAAGTACCTAAGAGCCCATGGAAAACCATGGATAGAAAGGGTTCTAACACCTTCCCTTTCTATAATCTACCCCCCGTACTATGAATATCTCGAAAAAAGGTTTTTTCTGTTCTTTTTCCTTTTCCATGATTGGATGAAATAAAAGTCGGCGGCGACTCTTTCTTACCGCGACATTTTGCAAACAAAAACACAAAGCGCAAACCAATAAAAATAGTCGGTTCTGCCACCGTATCACACACACCATATCGACGAACCAGGTTATGCTTGATAAATCACGGCACAACATTCTTGGTAACAGAAGCAAAAGAGGCAGCCTTAACCCACTTTGTGAAGTAATCAATGGCCACTAGGATGAAGCGATGCCCATTGGAAGCGGTAGGCCTAATCTCTCCGATCATGTCAATGCCCCACATTGCCAAGGGCCATGGAGCCATCAAGACGTTCAAAGGAACCGGAGGTACAAGCACCTTATCAGCATAGATTTGGCATTTGTGGCAAGTTCGAGAATGCTGATAACAATCTACTTCCATAGTGGACCAGTAGTATGCTGCCCGCAAGAACTTTTCAGCCATAGTGTGTCCACTAGAGTGGATGCTGAAGTTACCTTCATGTAAATCTGTCATAATCCTCTCTGCTTCATTTTTATCTACGCACCGGAGTAAAGTAGAGTCATGATTGGGCTTATATAGGATTCCATTACTGGGGAAGAACTTTGTGGCGAACCTCCTCAGAAACTTCTTATCATTGACAGATGCCCCCTCGGGATACTCTTGAGCCTTGAGATACCTTTTCACTTCATGGAACCAAGGTTTTTCTTCTACCTCTTCCGTGTCATTCTCGTAGCAATGTGCTGGTTCATCCAACCTTTCAATATTGATCCGAGTGGCCTCGTTATCCCACCTGACATTGAACATAGATGACATGGTAGCTAGCGCGTCCGCTAATTGATTCTCTTCTCGTGGGAGGTTTTCAAAGGTGACCTCTTCAAAGTATGGTAGCAGTGTCAGCACATGTTCTTTGTAAGGGATGAGGTTCGAGTGCTTCGTGTCCCACTTGCCTTTGATTTGATTTATTACCAAGGCTGAATCTCCGAAAATGCTCAAGAACTTGATCCTTAGGCCAATAGAGGCTTTGAGACCCATGATGCATGCTTCATACTCCGCCATATTATCGGTACAATTGAAGCATAATCTGGTAGTAAGAGGAGTATGATAGCCCTCAGGCAATATGATTACAACACCAATTCCATTACCGATTGTGTTCGAGGCTCCGTCAAAAACCATAGTCCATCAGGATCCTTCTTCACGTCCTTCATCCGATCCAGGTTCTTCACAGTCAGTCACTGATATAATATTATCATTCGAGAACTCAAAATAAATGGACTGGTAGTCATCCACAGCTTGATGAGCCAAATGATCGGCTAGTACACTTCCCTTGATTACTTTCTGGGTTGTCTACTAGATATCATATTCGGTCAAGATCATTTTCCATCTTGTTATTCTTCTGGAGAGAGTGGGCTTCTCGAAGATGTAGTTGATCGGATCCATCTTAGATATCAACAAAGTGGTATGGGTCAAAATATATTGTCTTAGTCGGCGAGCAGCCCATGCCAAAGCGCAACAAGTTTTCTCGAGCAATGAGTATCTTGTTTGATAGTTAGTAAACTTTTTGCTAAGGTAGTATATTGCATGCTCTTACCGACCAGACTCGTCATGCTGCCCCAACACACACCCCATTGAATTGTCTAACACTGTTAAGTACATTATCAAAGGTCTTCCTTCAATCAGAGGCATCAGAATTGAAGACTCTTGAAGGTATAATTTGATTCTTTCGAAGGCAGTCTAGCATTCGTCATTCCATTATACCACTTGATCTTTCTTCAGGAGCTTAAAGATTGGCTCACAATTATCAGTTAAATGGGAAATGAACCTGGAAATGTAATTTAGGCGTCCTAAGAAGTTACATATGTAAAGATTAAAACGGTAGATCACCTAAGGTGCAAATATTAAATAACTGAAACAAATCATATGCACATATTCACTCGTAGGGTTTACCTCACTTCGGTTGCCTTCGGTAAACAGTCATTAGGCAAATGAGATTTTAGTGGTTGCTCTTCAGTCTAAAAAGATCAAAATGTCCCATTCAAATACTGCCTTTGAAAGATCTTAAGACTCTAGGGTTGCTAGTAAAGTTTTTTAACTATTGCTTTAGTGATTGTACTTGTCCCATTCGAATGTCCCTTACAACTCCATTGACGGTGCTACCTAGTCCTTAATAGTAGGATAACGCGGTCTAAAGGAAATAGAACGAACATGAAGATGTGAAAAACACAAGAAGGGGGGTCGAATTGTAAAACTTAAATCAAAAGTGCATACAACACTGTATTTTTATCCTGGTTCATTTGATCTCAAACTACTCCAGTCCACCCGTCAAGGTGATTTCGCCTCTCTCCAACGAGGTCTTAATCCACTATATTCAAAGGAATACAACAACTACTTTAACAACTGTTAAAGCCTTCTTGAGTCTAACCACAGACCGGTTTATCTCAAGGAAATTCTCTTACAGATAATTGAACAAAATGTGTGTTAATGTTTTCTAACAAAACTATATATCACAACTGTGATAATACACAATATTAAGCTTGGAATAAAAACTGGATTGCTAATGCTTTTGAGTAGGCGTGGTTGAAAGCTTAGCAAGTTGTATGAGTGTGTGCGTTTTCGTAGGCGTGTATATGCGAGCGTGAAGATTAGCTATTTCTTTTCTCACACTGACTTGTTTATATAGCCAAGGTAAAGATACATTGTTGTCCATAAATCACTTTCAATGATAATAACGTTCTTTCCTTTTTAAGAAGATCTTGTCTTTGAATAAAGCTGTTGGTAATTAATCTGTCTTGAATGCTTAGTAACGCTGACGCTTCAGAGTCTTCTTTGCTTATGGTAATCAGAGTGTTCTTTGCTTTAACTTATTCTGACGCTTTTGAGTGCTGATGACTTGGTAAGGATCTTGATCAGAGTCAGAGTATTTTATGCGCAGATTCTGGTCATCAGGCTTCAGCGTATGATCTGGTAACTTCAGCGTGTAACACATGTTATTGATCTTCTGATGCTTACATATCTTCTGATGCTGATGTTGATACTGATCTTCTGATGCTGATTCCATCAAAGTTTCTGTAAATACACAACATAATTTTAAGTAGCATATATGTATTATATATAAATCTTACAATTTATTTATTCTTGTATTTTGTTATCATCAAAACTCTAATTGAGGGTTGTAGAATTAAACTATGTTCTAACAATCTCCCCCTTTTTGATGATGACAAAAACCAGATTTTTTCAATTAAAAATAAAGAATAAAAGGTATCAGAGATTAAAAATAAAGATTAAAAGGTATCAGAGCTTAAGAAGAGAAAACTCCCCCTGAGTTGATTACTTCCCTTTAATTCCATGAGACTTTGAGCATCAGAACTTTACTGTATCAGAGTTCATCAGATTCATCAGAGTTGTACCTATAAGCTTTTCAGAAGAGAAGAAAATTAAATAGATCAGAATGTTTGAGACTTATGTCTCAGTAATCCGTTATTGAAAAATATCATTCTTTCTCCCCCTTTTTGTCAGTTATTAAAAAACACAAATAATCAGAGCATAAAAAGATCAGAGCTAAAATGCGTTTATATTAAAAACAGAAGCAATGATAAGTTCAGAACATGTAAAAATATTACAGATAAACAAGTTATAAAAACAACAAGGAAATTTCTAAGAAGGAGGAGGAAGTCGTGTGAACAGAGCTTCCAACATGCTCTTGATTTGGGTGCTGGTTTCCTTTGCTGAGATAACATGCTGGCTATTGCATCAATTTTGGTGTCCTGCTTATCCATTCTTTCATTCATCAGCATATCAGATCTTTTCAGATCTTCCAGAGTCTGCCTGTCAAGAGAGGAAGCTTGAGGGTCTTCTGAAACAGGATGCATCTTAGAGCTTTCAGCAATATCTTCTTCTTGACCCATGTCTTCAGCTGGAATCATCTATTCTTCTGACTCTGGTTGACGATGTTCAGACCAAGGAGCATTGTCCAGCGGGAGAACTTCTTCCTTAAGCAGCTTGCTCAGAACTGGACCTTCAATTTCCTTCAGTAGATTGCTGAAGTTCTGTTGAGCTTGTCCGTATCTCTGTTCTTGCAACTTAAAGGTTTCAGAGCATACCCATCTTCTGAACTTTGTCCATAGGTAGTCTGATGCAGCAGGATCAACCAGTTCCAGACTTGCTTGTTTCAAAAAAGTGATCCACTTCTGTACATCTGTTTCAAATGACAATATGCTGGAACCAACATTTGGATGTTTTGGTTTTGGGATAGCAGTTTTGTTGGTTATTGCAGCAAGGCATTCAAGGACTGTCAAGTCAATGATAGTCTTGCTGTGGTCATCTGAATTGTCTTTTGGTGAGGGAGTGGGAGAGTCGAGAATTATGATTGGACTTGACGGGGAATTTGGTGGAGTTAATTCTGGTGAAGAGGGAAGTTGAGGAATATTCACAATGGTTCCAAAGGGAAATTGAATGGCCAAAGGTTATGGTTCAGGGGATTCAGAGGGTTGAGCCTCAGAGGTTTGAGTCTCAGGTTGTGGAGATTGTTCAAGTTGAGGAGAGGGTGGATTAATATCTTGTTGAGGAGATGAAGGTAGTGGGATTTCTGGTTCTGGAGAGAGTGGAATTTCTGGTATTGGAGAGATGGGAATTTCTGGTTGTGGTTCTGTGTGGGTTTCAGGATTTGGATTATCTGTTTCGGGAGCAGAAGTGTGTTGGTCTATATCAGAAAGAACTTTTGCAAGTTCTTGTTCTGGTATGGCTTCAGTATTTGGATTTTGTGGTTGGGAGCGAGATCTTCTGAGGGTTAATGATTCAGAAGGGTCAAAATCATCAAAAGTTTGAGGTGTTGGGTTTTCAGATGGAGTTGAAATTGGGATAGATGTTGATACAACAATTGAATCTAAAACAGTTACAGAAGCAAGATTACCTCTCTTCTTAGGAGTCTGCTGAGATGATCCTTCTGCAACCGCTTTTCTTTTCTTTATCTTCTTCAGAACAACCTCTGGAGCCTTCTGCTGAAGATCTTGAATATTCATATTTGGTGCTGTACCATCAGCTTTACAAGCATCCAGATATCTCAGAATTATTTCAGGTTTAGAGTCAATTTCTGAGAACAGTGGGAAGTCATCCAGAGGGACTCTTTTGCTGGAGATTGCAGCAAACAAAGTGACACTGGGCTCCTTCTTGATGTTCTCTATCAACTTCATCTTCTTCAGATTTTTGGCATTCAGCTGCTGCTATGTATTCAGCTTCTGCTGTTGATAGAGCAATTGTGGATTGTCTTTTACTGGACCAAGAGATCAGATTTTCTCCCAGAAACTGGCAGCTTCCAGAAGTGCTTTTACGCTCTACTCTGTCTCCAGCAAAATCAGCATCATAGTATCCTACTAAGCTGTAATCACTTGATTTTCTATAAAACAAACCCAGATTAGTAGTACCTTTCAGATACTTGAAAATTCGCTTAACTGCTGTTAAGTGAGATTCTCTAGGATATGATTGGAATCTAGCACAAATGCAAACACTGAATAAAATGTCAGGCCTTGAAGCCGTTAGATATAGAAGAGAACAAATCATACCTCTGTAGACCTTATGTTCTACCTTTTTACTTACCTCTTCTCTTTCCAGAATGCACGTGGGATGCATTGGAATCTTTGATGGCTTACATTCTGAGAGATCAAATTTCTTCAGAAGTTCTCTGACATATTTGCTCTGATGAATGTAAGTTCCTTCTGGGGTTTGATTGATCTGAATGCCCAGAAAGAATTTCAGTTCCCCCATTAGGCTCATCTCAAATTCTGCCTGCATACACTTAGCAAACTTTCTTCCCAGAGAAGGTTTAGTAGATCCAAATATGATGTCATCAACATAAATCTGACATACTAAAATGTCATTCTTAACTGTCTTACAAAATAGAGTTGTGTCCACTTTCCCTCTGGTGAATTCCTTTTCTAACAGGAAGTTACTTAGTCTTTCATACCAAGCTCTGGGAGCTTGTTTCAGACCATAGAGTGACTTCTTTAGTTTGAAAACATATTCTGGATTTTTTAAACTTTCAAAACCAAGGGGTTGGTGCACATATACCTCTTCTTCTATATAGCCATTTAAGAATGCACTCTTAACATCCATCTGATATAGAGTGATGCCTTTATTAACAGCAAATGAAATTAAGAGTCTGATAGATTCTAACCTGGCGACTGGAGCAAAGGTTTCTGTATAGTCTATCCCCTCTTGATGACTATAACCTTGTGCTACCAATCATGCCTTGTTTCTGATGACTTCACCTTGTTCATTCAGTTTGTTTCTGAACACCCATTTTGTTCCAATAACGTTAAATCCTTTTGGTTTGGGAACAAGATCCCATACGTCATTTCTTGTGAATTGATTTAGCTCCTCTTGCATTGCTAGAATCCAGTCATTGTCCAGAAGTGCTTCATCAATTGTTGATGGTTCAATTAGAGAAACAAGTCCCACGAGGGATTCTTCAGAGTTTCTAAAGCTGACTCTTGTTCTGATTGGATCTTCCTTTCTTCCTAAGATTGTTTCTTCTGGGTGATCCATGCTACTTCTGGATGGTCTTTTCTGGAGTTGATCAACAAAAGGTGTTGGATTGCTTGCAGTGCCTCTTTCTGATGTTGAGGCAGTGTCTCTGTTAAGAGCTTCTGATGACTTGTCTTCAGTACCTGTGAATTCAACTTCCATACCTGTAAGTAATTCATTCTACTTTGACTACTGTTCCAGAGCCAATGATCTTTCCTCTCTGATTTCCTCCAAAACCTACGTGGCCTCTAGGCTTAAGTTCCAGGCTTTGGAACATATGCCTTCTTCCCGTCATGTGTCGTGAGCAGCCAGAGTCCAGGTACCATGATTGGTGTTTCTGCTTTGCTGCTAAAGATATCTGCCACATGTATTATTTTATCCTTAGGTACCCATATTTTCTTGGGTCCTGATTTGTTAGTTTTACCAAAACTCTGGTTGAATTTTGGTTTGACAGAATAATTACTACTTGTATATTTGATGTCATGTGTGTGCCCATATACAAAGTGTGAATTAAGTGAAGTGCGTTTTATAACTAAATCCATGACATTCTTTGGTGTAGGTACCTTACCTTGGTATCCTATTCCCTTTCTGCCATTTCTGCTAACTCCATAGATCATTGAAGCCATTTTGCTTCTATCTATGTTTTTAGCTAGAAACTTCTGAAAGCTGTGATCATACTCCTTGATGATCTCATCAGCATTGCTGGGAGTTTCAGGGATTGTTTCCTTCTGAGAGTTTTGCAATTGGTTTTTGTGATCGGTGGAAATAGAACTGACTGTTTTTGAAATGCTGGTTCGCGTTTGCATTTAGAAAAATGTCGCGGTAAGCAAGAGTCGCCACCGTCTTTTATTTTCTCCAACAAGGAAAGGACAAAAGCACAACAAAATTCCTTTTCGAGATGTTTCTCGGTTCGGGAGGTAGATTATAGAAAGGGAAGGTATTAGAACCCTTTCTATCCATGGTTATCCATGGGCTCTTAGGTACTTGCTCACTATGTTTTCAAAATGTTTTGCTTTTCTTGTGTTTGTGGGTTTTGAAAAAGTTTGTTTGAAAACTCTGATTTAACTCTTGTATCTGTCCTCAATAGTGTATGAAGTGTTGTTTGAAAACTTTTGTCAGAAAAGTTTAGGTGCGAAAAGTATTTTTGTTTTTTGAAAGAGCAAGTACCTGAGAACCTCTACCTACTCAAAAGAAATTAAGCTGTGTAAATGTCCTTTAGACAGTACTATCCCACTATTGAGAAGTAGGTAGCACAGTCGTTGGAGTTTTCGGGTCAATTCGATTATAGGGACATGTGGTCACCAAAGCAATAGTAGGACGCCTTAGCGGTAACCCTAATGTATTAGATCGTTTTTTATCGAGGCAACTGTTTCGAGGCAACTTTGATCTTTAGACAAGAGGGCGACCTCTAAAACACCCTATACTCAATGACCACGTCGAGGTAACCAAGTGAGGCGTACCCTAAGAGTGGCATGTGCGAGTGTGTCAGGATTCCGTTAAGTTATCTTTGCACATGTTATGGTGAGCTACGGGTTGATTTTAATCTCAGGGATAAGTCTTGTCATGCATAGCCTAGTTAACATACATCTAACAGTTAATAGTTGCGGAAAGTAAAGCTACGCTATTACAAGGCATCGGGTATTTATATCGCCAAAAACAACCCTTGAAAAGTAAATTGCGGGAAATTAAAGAAAGCGATAAAAAGGTCCTAATTAAAGCTATTACATCCTCGGAACAATTACATAATAGTGAATCAAAAATATGAATAAAAAATAAACATGCGCGAGAAAAATTGAATCGGAGAAGTTCTTAGGTTTTTGACCCTTTTTTGAGAAAGAAAGAGATTTGATTATTTATGAATTAAATTAAATTAAACCTAATTAATTAATTAATAAAAAGAAATATTTTTGGTTTTTTAATGTCTCAAGGAAATAAATAAAAAAAGAAAACATGATTAAAAGTTGTCAAGAACCCTAATTCTAATTTATTTTATTTATTGCAAAAAATATTGAAATTAACCTAATTAAAAAGACTAAATTAATTATGTTAGTATTTATTTACAAAAATAATAAATTAAGGGTGAAATTAATAAATAATAATAAAAAATATTATATTTTAGTTTTCTGATTTTATTATGAAAAAAATTAATTTGGTTAATTAAATAATAATAATAATAATTAATAAAAATAGTTAAATGGAAAATATAAAAAGAGAAAAAAAGAATAACCCAGGGGGGTGTTGGCCCAATTAGGAGGTATATTTGTCAATTTCCAGGCCCATTTGCATCCCAGTCACGTTGACCTTTGGGATTATCTATGCGCATGTTGACTAAGGAGTATGTTAGTCTTTCAATCTAGGCCATGTGATCTGAGTTTGAGGCCACTTGGCACGCTGGGATGTGAAGTGCATGGTGGATCACGCATTGGAGAATACATGGGATCACCTGCAGAAAGAAAACAAATAATTGTTTTGGGGGACCTGGGATTCGAACCCAGGTCCCAAAGCTCATATACTAGCGCGTTCACCACTCCAACTGCATGGTTTATTCGTTATTGTAATAACTAGCAATTAATATATTAGGAAATTAATCAATATGCTGTAAAACAAAAACAACGCGCGCTTTTTTCAAACTAGCCAATGATATGCCAACACCTCATCATCTTCTTCGCTGGTACCTGTAAAAACATAATCAATTAGCGGGGTTTTTTAACCTCCACTATATGCTTGCACGAAAAATAGCGATTAGAAGTATGGTGAACATAAATGTTTCGTGAGGGGTGGGCTGTAACCGTCTTGGCCTCGCGATTTCAGTGATGCATCTCACAGGTCCCAATTTTTCTGGGTTTAGAAAGCCCTAATTCAAAGCTTGGAAACCCTAAAAAATCAGTCATGGCATTCTTCGATTCATGGCGTTTCAGTTCAATTAAACCATACCATTAGCTTCGTATGGTTCCTAGCAACACAAATCAATCAAGAAAACACATTAAATATGCATGATTTAAGAGTTACGATTCTGGATAAAAGCTGCAAACTGTGAAACAGTCTAGGACGATTCTTTGAGCTTTAAGGCTTGAATTTGATTGCAAAGCGTTCCTGGGATCTTATGCAATGTATTAGAATCAACAAAAGTCCTTAAATCGCCCTAGAATGCCAAAGTCAGTTTTCAATTTTCTTGGAAATTCTTGAATATGCTATGGTCTCTTCTGCAACTTTTTTTCACGTCCATTAGGTTAGGTTAGCTTGCATACATATAAAGCAATTGAATTAGGTCAAAAAATTGGATCCAACCCATGAGTATTGATGATTAAATCTTTGATTGGAAATCAAATCTTTTTGATTTTTCATGATTGGAAAATATTGCCAAATTTGGAGATTTTTTGTATCTTTGACTTGTGCCCGAAATTGCCAGCATATCTTGACCATATTTGCTTCACAAATTGATTGAAAAATCCAATCTTCTATTTTCCTACAATTTAAATTAATTAAGTGAATCAATATTAATTAAAAATCCAATTAATCAATAAAAATAATAAAAATAATTCAATTAAGCTTGATGGGTCGTGCATAGGTCATGGATAAAGTTTCAAGGAGAGATTTGAGGCCCATTAGCAAAAAGAAAGTGTTTTGAGCAAAGTTGACTTTTGCAAATTCATGAAAATTTCCCAACTTCTCCTATGCACAACTTGCTCAATTTTGATCATATGACCATGTTCTTGGACATTTTGGAAATCTCTTGAAGTCCTCTAACCAATGCATTTGGTCCCATGTCATTTGGATGTACCAATCTCAAGTTATGGCCTTTGACTCAAAGTGCATTTTTGTTGACTTTTGAAATTGACCTATAATGTAGAAATTGATAACTTTTTGTGAGAGCATTTCTTGAACTTGGAGTGTGAAGATGGATTGTAGTAAATTCCATCCCCTTCAAAATGAGCATTGGATGGAATTTTTCTGACAAACCATGAAAAAGTTATGCCCTGGTCAAGATACAGTTAACTTTTCTGCTGTCCAAAAATAGTAACTTTTTGCACCTTGATGAATTTTGAGCTATTCTTGTGGAATCATGATCAAGACTTGATCAAATGATGATTGTGGACTCAAAATAAGATTTTGACCAAAAATTATGACTTTTGACTGCGAAATGACCATTTTGCCCTTGCAGTTGACTGTGGATCAAATGGAGCTTTTGACTGTGCAAATTGGCACTGTGAGCCTTGAAACTTGGCATGTAGATGCTTGAGGATGTATGTAGGCCTATGAGACTTGATTGAACCATTGAAAATCTCAAATTCCTTGAAAGAACCAAAACCCTAATTTCAGCTGTCTTAGGAGGTGGTTTGACTGTACAACCCTTGAGCAATCTTGAGCAATTTGAAGATGATTCTTGACAAACCTTGAAGAATAAGGGAGGGAAAATTTTGGGGTACAACAGTTGCCCCTGTTCAATCTTCTTAAACCTGAGGATGTAGATTGGCTTGCGTGCCTTTCGTGATCCGAAGGTGGAAGATGATTGAACACTAAAGTGCATAGAAATTTGCACTCGCATGGTGTAGTATCAGCAATGTGATGTCGGGAATGGGCTTACAGATGCCATTTGGAGAGATGATGGGTAGGAGGATGGGCTTATAGATGCCACCTGTAGATTGTTGGTAGGTAGTTTTATCTTCGTTGACAGGTTGTCTTCATTGACGAGTTGTCTTCATTGACGGGTTGTCTTCATTGACAGATTGTCTTCATTGACGGGTTGTCTTCATTGAAAGATTGTCTTTATTTGACTGGATTTGTCTCAGAAAAATCTTTAGGAATCGATTTAACTTATTTTGTCTCCATTGACTGGCTTTGCCTCAGAAAAACTTTAGGAATCGATTTAACTGATTTTGTCTCCATTGACCTTAATCGTCTCAGAAAAATCTTTAGGAATCGATTTAACTGGTTTTGTCTCCATTGACTGTGTTCGGATCAGAAAAATCTTTAGGAATCGACTTAACTGGACCAGAGGAGGTTTTTTGATAATGATGTGATGAAGGAATCTGAGACGATTGCTACTCCAAATAGATGATGAAGGAATCTGGGACGATTACTACCTCAGCAGGATGATGAAGGAATTTAGGACGATTACTACCTCAGCAGGATGATGAAGGAATCTTGGATGACTTCTACCTCAGCAGGATGATGAAGGAATCTAGAACGATTACTACCTCAGTAGGAATGGTGAAGGAATCTTGGATGATTACTACCTCAGCAGGAATGGTGAAGGAATCTTGGACGATTACTACCTCAGCAGGAATGGTGAAGGAATCTTGGACGATTACTACCTCAGCAGGAATGGTGAAGGAATCTTGGACGATTACTACCTCAGCAGGAATGGTGAAGGAATCTTGGATGACTACTACCTCAACAGGATGATGAAGGAATCTTGGACGACTTCTACCTCAACAGGATGATGAAGGAATCTTGGACGACTTCTACCTCAACAGGACGAAGAAGGAATCTTGGACGACTTCTACCTCAACAGGATGATGAAGGAATCTTGACGACTTCTACCTCAACGGGATGATGAAGGAATCTTGATGACTTCTACCTCAACAGGATGATGAAGGAATCTTTACGACTTCTACCTCAACCGGATGATGAAGGAATCTTGATGACTTCTACCTCAACGGGATGATGAAGGAATCTTGACGACTTCTACCTCAACGGGATGATGAAGGAATCTTGACGACTTCTACCTCAACGGGATGATGAAGGAATCTTGATGACTTCTACCTCAACGGGATGATGAAGGAATCTTGACGACTTCTACCTCAGCAGGACAATGAAGGAATCTTTGACGACTGCTACTCCAAAAGGTAATGACTTTTATCTGTTAATCGATCTTTCCTGAAAAGGTAAAGAGTTAGTTGTATGCAATGTCATGATTGTATGAGATGCATGATGTCATGATGTTCTCCAGAATAAATGAGGTCGTGTCGTATGCACTTTATCATGTATGTAAATAGGAGATGTGAAATGTGATATGTTTATGAATGTATTTTCGTTTGGGAAAATAAATCCTTGACAAATGCCGGGGAGTTTGTTAAATCCTGGGCTGATGTTGAAGAGTAGAGTTCTTCATTTCCGCTGGGAATGATGAACGAAGATGATTGCAAGAATAAACCAGTAGGAGAAGATGACTCCATTGGGGGATAAACCTGGTGAAGAGATTACTCTGCGGGGAATTACTCTGTGGGAAGAGATGCTTTGCTGAGAGTTTTAATGATAACTCCGCTGGGGATTCCGTTGATAAGCTCTGTTGGGGATTCTGATGATGAACTCCGCTGGGGATAGAAAGGACTTCGCTGAGGATGATCTTTCCGTTGCAACTTGTTGAGGATAACCCAGTTAGACCCTTGTGGGGATAACCTTATGAATATGGATGGGGAGATACATTTGCACTCTGCAGGGGACAAGCTTCCAGAATCTACCGGGAAAGATGATTCAACTCTGGCGGGGAAGCTCTTTTAGATTGCGCTGGGGAAATGGCTCCACTGGGGGTATCTTGTATTCCGCCGGGGAACATTCTTATATTTCGTTGACGAATATTAAGACTGCCGGGGATGCTCTTTACGCTTGCTGGAGAATATCTTTATACTCCGCCGGGGAATGTTAAGATCTACTGGGGATACCCAACTTTTGGGGGTTGATGGTAGACCAACTCTGCTTGGGTAGAGTATTGCTGATAGTTGCGAGTCTCAGTGGGGAATAGCTACCATTACTGTCTTACTCTCGTGGAGTGAAGGTATCTTGGTCACATTCTTCAGCCGAATCCACCTTGTACCTGAAGGACATCGCAACTTGTACAGTTCAGACAATTCTTATTGCCCCAACTTCTGTGGGAGAAGGTACCTGTGGAGGTGCTTGATAACTGCCGATTGACAAATCTTCTTCTGGTAGGCAAGTGACGAGATGACGGGACATAGTCGTACGCTTTTGATCCCTAACTTTTGCCTGGACCGCCCTTTCGGGTTTCAGTCCATCGGGATACCCCTTTTTGCCTAAGCCGTCTTTTCAGGTTTTCGACTTGTCGGGTGTACAGATTTTTTTTTTCATCCCTCATTTTTGCCCGAACCCTTTTGGTTCGCCGGGAAGCCCTTATTTTTTCCTAGGCCAGTCGACCTAGCGGGTCTTTGATTATACGTAGTATTTTTTTGACTATGTCCATCTCTCAGGATGTAGGGAGTTGTCACTGTCAGTAGTATTGTGTTGCCATACTACCAGAAGATGTTTGAACAGGAAAGATTCGTTGCTGGAATTCATGTTCAATGCCCCACTTGATTCAGATGGAGATTTGCCCCAGGCTATTTGGCATCCTTGAGAGATTCCTTGAATCTTGACTGGACTGCCCCAGATGATGTACAATGATCATGTCTGCCCCTTGGTTGGAAGTGTTTTTTCCGCTTGAGGTGACTCTTTTTATTGAGAAGGTTTTTGTTCACTAGATATTCGTCGTGCGAATTTCTCTGCTGTTCGAACAAATAGTCATATGCAAACAATGTTATTTTAAGAATGCAAAGCTTATGTCTGTCTTGAAGTTTTTGAAAATGCAGTTTTCAATAGAGCAAGTGAATTTTTTTGTAAAATGTGATGTCAACTCAAGATTTTACAGCGAGCCCTACAGGAGTCAGGATACCTTTGTAACATTATGCTTTCGAACTAACCCATGCTTCAGCTAGGACTTTTAAGGGTTATATCGTGGCCTGGTTCATGGTTTAAGAAACAAAGGATAAAGGCTCAAATTTTATTTGTGCCCACCTGTTTTTCGTGATGTTCTTCGATCCTAAACTCAGCTAATCGTGCATTGGATCTTGTGTGAGTCTTTGCTCTGATATTCCGGTGATGGTTCAGATACTGATAGTTTATTTTGAACAGGCAGTCATTTTTTTTGTTGAGGGTTTGTAGGACCTCTTCCTTTTTTATTGTGTTATCCCTGTTGTTGTACCCCAAAATTTGCCCTCCCATATTCTTCAAGATTTGCCAAGATCAATCTTCAGATGATTCAGAATCTCTCAAGGGTTGCACAATCCAATTGCCTCCTAACACAGTCAAAATTAGGGTCTTGGTTCTGGAAAAGAAAATGAGGTTTCCAAGGGTCTAATCAAGTCCCATATGCCTACATACATTTTCAAGCATCCATATGTCAAGTTTCAAGACTCACAGCATCAAATTGCACAGTCAAAAACCCTAAATGCTTCACAGTCAACTGCAGGGGCAAAATGGTCATTTGACAGTCAAAAGTCAAATTTGTTGGTCAACATCTTATTTTGAAGCCACAAACATCATTTGATCAATTCTTGATCATTATTCTCAAAGCATGGCTCAAAAAGTCTCAAGATGCAAAAGTTTCTATTTTTGGACAGTTGAAAAAGTCAACTGCAAATTGACCAGGGCATAACTTCCTCATGGTTTATCAGAAAAATTCCATCCAAAGCTCATTTTGACTATAATGACATTTACAACAACTCATCTTCACACTTCAAGTCCAAGAAATGCTCTCACAAAAAGTTATCAATTTCAACATTATAGGTCATTTTCAAAAGTCAACAAAAAGGCACTTTAAGTCAAAGACCATAACTTGAGATTGGTAAATCAAAATAACATGGGACCAAAGACATTGGTTAGAGGACTTCAAGACCTTTCCAAAATGTCCAAGAACATGATCATAGCTTTAAAATTGAGCAAGATATGCCTTGGAGAAGTTGGGAAATGTTTGGGAATTTTGAAAAGTCAACTTTGCTTCAAACCCTTCAAAATTGCTAATGGGCCTCAATTTCTTTCATGAATCATTACCCAAAGGCTATGCACGACCCATTAAGCTCAAATGATTTATTTTCTTATTTTTGATTAATTAATTGAATTTTTATTATTATTAATTCATTTAATTAGATTTAATTATGAGAAAATATCAAATCATGCTTTTTGAATCTTTTTGTGCAGCAAATCAAACTAGGGCAAGGTGGCAAATCGTTTCTCATTCAAAAAGGAAAGATTCTCCATGATTGGCAAGGGTTTCAATGGCAAAAGATTGAAATTGATATAATTGAAAATCAAATCTTCAAAACATGAATGGATGGACCTTGGGCTTGTTTTCTTGGCCTAATCACGTTCAGATACATATACAAGACTCAACCCTATTCAAAAGGACACGAAAAACTGCTCAGAAAGGCATAACCAAATTTTAACTTTTCATCAAAATTTTGGAATCTAAAATCATATTGGCAGGGCATTTCAAAGCATAACAAGTATTCCATTGCGTTGCTAGACCTTCCAGGAACCTGTTAGCATCAAGAATCATTCCAAACGCGCAAAGAATCAGAAAATACAAGTGACACGGTTTGCTATATTTTCTAAATTCGTATATCATCATTCATGCGCTTTTAACAAATTTTTTGGATTGATTCATACTCATAGGGACATTCTGAAGCTGTTGGTACCATTCAATTAAACTATAGCATCCTGTATCAAAATCTACCATTGATGAAACCTAGGGTTTCAGAACTCCAAAATTAGGGGTTCTCACATATGGCAAAATCAGACCACCAAACTTGTATGAATGAACTCGTGGCATCAAGACGAAACAAACTGACTACTCGCGCCCTTTTTATATTACAGCATGTTCTAATCGCTATTTTCATGAGTTGCAGTTTATGGGGGTTTAAAACCCCCGCTATTTGTTTATATTGCAGGCAGAAAGCTGAAGACGAAGCTAGCGTGTCATCATGTGACTGGAGTATTTGAATTGCCTCGTGTTTTTTTTGTTTTACCCCATTAACTTTTATTGTTTTATTATAATATTTGTTTCCCATTCCATATACAACACGCGCACACAGCTCAACTGGCAAGTGATACGTTTGGTAAACGCTGGGACCTGGGTTCGATTCCCAGGTCCCCCCACATATTTCATATTTTTTCTCCTAACGTGTTTCCATGCAGTGCACGCCTCAGGGTTTATCATGCAGCCTCACATCCAAGCTTGCCACATGGCCATGAGCTTCCATCCAAGAGTCAGAAGATGAAGACCATCATATGGTCCAGTCAACTAGCACACACATGATCAGAAAAGTCAAGCCAGGCCTTGTCTTTTGGGCCAAAAATACTTCAAAACACCTCCTTTTGGGGCCTGATACCCCCCATGGTTTGCATCATTTTTAATTTTTATTTGATTTTCTTTTAATTCTTTTTATTGCTTTAATTATTTTCTTTAATTTCATAAAATAATTTTCTATAAAAAATCAGAAACTAAAATATGTTTAATTAATATTTAATTCATTATTAATTTATTTTGTAAATAAACTATAACCATTAATTTAGTAAATTAGGTTTTAAACTTTAATCTTTCTTAATAAATAATTTAGTAAATTAGGGTTTTTGACCTTTTCATCTTTTTTTTTCTTAATAAATAATTTTCACTCATTATTATTATAATTACTTTTTATTTTTGTAAATAAATATGTAAATTAATTAATTAGTGTAAATTAGGTTAACTTGAATATTTTCTTAAATAATCAAAAACAATCTAGAATTAGGGTTTCCTTGTAAATTCTTTATTTTCATAAATACAAAAAACATAAAAAAAATTTCTTTTCTTAATTAAATAATTAATTAGCTTTTTAATTCAATTTAATTTCAAAAGGGTCAAAACCCTCGGACGTCCTAACTTTTGTTCTTTCGCACGTTATTCTTTTTTATTTTCGAATATTATGTAACTGCTCAAGGCTTGTAATAGTAATTAGGTCTTTTTACTTTCCGCATTTTTATCAAACGGGTCTTTTTAATTTGGCGATGTATAGACCCGCGCCTTGTAATAGCGTAGGATTTTACTTTCCGCATTTAAATTTCCGCATTCTTGAATTCTAAACTTTGCATGAAAGAATGTATGGCTAATTAAAAAACAACTAGCTCACAATACCATGATCCAAGATAACAATACATGAAAACAACACACAAACTCACACACCACTTCTAGGGTACGCCTCACCTGTTGCCTTCGAAACGTGGTCGTCAAGTATGGGACGTCTTAGTAAGTCCTTATGTCCATGATCCGGTTGCCTCGGAAAAGTTGCCTCGAAACGGTTGCCTCGGAATAGTTGCCTCGAAACGGTTGCCTCGGATTAAAAAGGATCAATGGCATAAGGGTAGCTTCTAAGGTGTCCTAACTGTTGCTTCGATGACCACACTGTCCCTACACTCGAATTGACCCGAACACCTCCAACGGTGGTGCTACCTACCTCTCAATGGTGGGATGGCACTACCTTAAGGACATTTACACAGCCTAATTCCTTAGGGTAGGTAGATGACTCATGGATACTTGCTCTCTAAAAAACAAACAAAAATCTTTTCACACCGACACTTTCAAAAGGTTTTCAAAACAATTTTTCAAACACTCTTGAGGACTGATACAAGAGTTATTCCGAAATCTTTAAACAAAACTTTTTCAAACTCACTCACAATTGAAAAGAAAACATTTTGAAAACACAATGAGCAAGTATCTAAGAGCCCATGGATAACCATGGATAGAAAGGGTGCTAATACCTTCCCTTTCTATAAATCTACCTCCCGAACCGAGAGATCATCTCATAAGGAATTTTGTTGTGCTTTTGTCCTGTCCATGTTGGAGAAAATAAAAGACGATGGCGACTCTTGCTTCCGCGACATTTCGCGAACCAGCGTTAAACAGTCAGTTCTATTTCCACCGATCACAGAACTGGCGACTCTGCTGGGGAAACTTAAAGTGAGGTGTACCTTAGGATAGCTCATACTTGTGTTTTCAATTGTTGTGCTTGTTTGATTTATTATTGTGGGCTGCATCGGAGTTACATAGATCCTAACCCGGATCTGGGGATACCCTGTTAGGTAGCATAAGCTGTGAGGGACCTGTCCGGCGTAGACCGACATGGGTGAAGCAGTGGCTACGTTGGTGTGACACCTTGGTCTGTACCGATATCCCCTGTGTCGCAACGAGGAGAATATGGGTCTTCTGAGGAGTCATTAAGCACCAACCTACCTTAGAACCTTAAATGACCCAACTTGGCCAATAGAACAGTAGCAGTATGCTACACCCATTGAGTCTAAACTCTCGTGATGGTTCTGGCCGCAAGAAAAGATTGCGATGCTGGAGTTATGACCGATTGAGGGTAGTCAGTGATATTGGGATCCTCTAGAACCCGGTTACTTCTGATAGGACAGGTCTTAACCAACAAACTGAAAGAGGGTAATACCTAGACCCCATGCTGGCCTAAACTCTAAGGGCTATGGTGTGACTTGTGTGCCTTATCATGTTTGCCTTTGTGAATATTTGTGGTGTGCTTTATCATAACATCATGCCATCATAAACATTGCATGCATCCTGCATAAGGACTGACCATTTCAAAGACAAGAGGGTTTCACCTTTGCTCTATTTTGTAGGACATCATGATGCCTATGCGAAGGAATACTATCCGGTTCAACTTTGTTCACCCACCTGAGTTGCTTGAAGAATTGGTTAGCAGAATTCCAAACACTACTTCCTTCATCCAGAGGTATGGTTCTCTTCTCGACTTAGTCACTGCAAAATGGGACCAACAACTGATGAGTGTCCTGACACAGTTTTATGATCCCTTGTACAACTGCTTCACCTTTCAAGACTTCCAGCTGGTCCCTACCCTGGAAGAGTTCTCTGATTTGCTTGGTATCCCTATCTTGGATCAGACTTCCTACACTGGTTGGGAAAAGACTCTTAGGCTTGAGGAGATTGCTGCAGCTCTTCCTTTGACCCACAAGGAGGTAATGGACAACTGGGTGACTAGAAGCAAAGTTAAGGGTTTCTTGGCCAAGTTTCTGGTTGGTAAAGCTAACAGTTTCTGGAATGACTTGGACTTTAGGGCGTATGAAGACATTCTGGATCTCTTAATCTATGGTCTAGTCTTGTTCCCTAATCCTGGAAACTTCATTAACATCACTGCCATAAGGATCTTCATGTCTCGGAACCCTGTGCCCACTCTCTTGGGTGATATCCTGCAACAACTTTATGCTCGTACTGCCCGAAGACAAGGAACTCTGTGGTGTTGTATTCCTTTGTTAGTGAGGTGGTTTATTTCGCACCTCCCCAAGTTCGTGCTGAAGAACAAAGAAGGAAGAGGCTGGGCTCATAGGTTAATGTCTCTCACTGATAATGACATCATTTGGACTTTCAGGGGTTTGGATGAGGTAGCTGTTATTGATCGTTGCGGAGAATATCCCAATGTTCCTTTGATTGGTACCCAAGGAGGAATCTCTTATAATCCATGTCTAGCTCTCCGTCAGTTTGGAAGAGCCAGAAGAGAAGGGCCTCATGAGATGTTGGTGCCTCACATCAGTTTTGAGTTTCAGGTAGATAGTGACGAGCTGCGTCGTAGGTTCATCAAGGCTTGGGACAGAATTCACAAAGCTGACCCACAAGAGTTGGGACCAAAGACTTCTCTACCTATGGAAGCCTACTACAAATGGGTCTGCATCCGTGCTCGGAAGTTAGGGATGCTGTATGAAGCTGTCAGACCCATCATTCTTGAATATCCTGATAGAGATGGGGCTCCTCCAACTGTTCTCCCTCCTCAGATACCTACTGATATTGATACACTAAAGAGGTCTTGGGCGCAACTGCGAGAAGAACGGGATTCTTATCGGGAAAAGTTCAACGAGCAGGAATTGAAGATCCAGAAGCTGACAAAGAAGTTGGAGAACGAGCGAGCCTTGAATGACTACATCCGTACTGAGAAGAGGAGACCATGGGATCACTGATGAACTTTGGATATTCTTTTGCAGTTTTATTTCCCTTTTCAGTATTTCCATTTTTATGTAACGCCTAAGGGAAATCTGTTGAACAATCTAAATTTCAAAGTTGAATCTAATGAAGTGTGTTCCTTTTTGTTTACAAAGTTGATTCCCGATTGTCTTTGAAAACATAAATCATACGTATTCCATTCATCATGTGCATCACAGGTACTCTTCTTTTCAGGTTGCTTAATGTTCTTCGCTGTTTATTTCAGCATCATGAACCCTGAATCATCTACCGAGCAGTCCATCAAGGCCCTTCAGGCTCAGAACGCCCAATTCCAAGAGCTGATCATGAGTTTGGCCCAAGGACAGGAGGAATTGAAGGCTCTGTTGGTCAAGAAGAAGAAGAAGAGAACTGTACTATTAAACACTGGCCGAAGGTTTGGCAACACGCTGCAAAATGAGGTTGATCAAGCTGGTTCTTCTATAGGGAAAGGCAGTCCCCAGGGGGGAAGGGTTCCTAGTCCGGTAGTCTCTGACAACGAGACTGATTTCAATGAGGAGCAATATCCTCCAGCTGAAGACAAGTACAAGCAGTTAGAGGATCGTCTGAACACCATGGAAATTCAACAAGTGCCTGGTTTGGATTTCGGAGACTTGGGTCTATCTTCTGGTGTGGTGATCCCACACAAATTCAAAGCACCATCTTTCGCAAAGTATGACGGGGCGTCCTGCCCTAAGCTACATCTCAGATCTTATGTGCGGAAGATTCAGCCGTATACTATGGACAAGAACTTGTGGATCCACTTCTTCCAGGAGAGTCTTTCAGGGACTCATCTCGAATGGTTCTATCAGCTGGATGGAACCAAGGTTCGTAACTGGGAGGAGTTGGCTACTGCTTTTTACAAGCAGTATCAGTATAATGCCGACCTCGCTCCTACACGTACCCAACTCCAGTGTATGTCGCTAGGATCGGGAGAAGGTTTTAAAGAGTATGCGCAGAAATGGAGGGACCTGGCTGGTAGGGTGCAGCCACCATTAACCGACCATGAATTAGTGGACATGTTCTTAGGGACCCTATCCGGGCCGTTCTTTAATCATCTCATTGGCAATTCGTCTGCAGGGTTCACAGATCTCATTCTGACTGGGGAAAGGATAGAGGCTGGTATGAAATCAGGGAAGATACAGAAAGGTGCGTCTTCAAGTTCTGAGAAGAAACCTTTTAAAAAGGAAGCCAGTGCTGTGTATGGGCCTAGAAGGCAAAATAAACCAGAACGCCGCCAAACTGTCAACGCGGTGGTAATTGCTAAGCCTGCTGCCGCTCCTCGGCAACCTAACCAACCAAGGGGCGAGAGACCCAGAAGAGAATATACTCGGCTTAGTATGACCTTGTCACAGATCTTGCCGCAACTGCTATCGACCAACTTGGTAACCGTCAGAGAGGCTCCAAAGGTGGTGAATACAACCTCTCCGAAATATAATCCAAATGCCCGCTGTGCTTATCACTCTGATATCCCGGGGCATTCTACTGATGACTGCTGGGACCTAAGAAATAAGGTTCAAGACCTTATTGATGCGAAGGAGATACAATTTGAGGCGCCCGAGAGGCCTAACGTTGTGACTGCTCCCATGCCCCAGCATGGAGTAAACACTGTTGAGGAAGACTTGTATGCAGTTTCTGTGGATGATGTTGCTACCCCTCTATTGACTGTTAAGAGGAACCTGTTGCTAGCCGGTTTATTTCCGGGTTGTAGCAAGGGTTTCCTTATGTGTGTTGTTACTCCTACTGGTTGTCCGTTGCTGAAGTCAGGCATCCAAAGCTTGATGGATAGCAAGGAAATTTTGTTCAAGAAGACCGTTGTTCCTTTTGTTCCCACTGAAGAAGTATCCGTTGTCACCATCTTCAACAATCCTACCAAGGCTCCCCCGAGGAAGCCAGTCAAAATCATGTCTGTTGCTCCCATTATCATTACTGTTCTGGGGCCCCTCCCCTATGAATCTGACAAGGTTGTCCCATGGCACTATGGGGAAGATGTGCATGTACTTGGAGTAAAGCAGGAATTCAACACCAGTACCGGTATCAGTAACATCACTGGTCCCACCAAAGTTACCCGCAGTGGCAGGCTCTTCTCGCCTGACATTGCGCCACCAGTTATCCGAAGACCTCTTATCATCACGCCTACAAGTGCGCCTGTTTACCCTTATGATCAAGTTTCTACCCCTGCTGCCGAGTCATCTGACACTCGGGGTAAAGGGACTGCTGATGTGCCTGCCCGGACGGAGGCACCGAAGACTGTCAATGTTGAAGCCTCCCAGCAAGAGATGGAGGAAATTCTTAAGATAATCAAGAAAAGCGACTTCAAAGTCGTTGAACAGCTGGGGCATACCCCCTACAAGATCTCTATGCTATCATTGCTGCTTTGCTCAGAGGCCCATGCCAACGCCCTAATTTCATTTCTGAAGACGACCCATGTGCCACAAGAGACATCTGCGGACAAATTCACTGATTGTGTGGCCAACTTGACCGCTGATAATGGGTTGGGTTTCTCGGATGCTGATCTTACCGCTAAGGGAAAGAACCACAATGATGCCCTGCATGTCTCCATAGAATGCAGGGGCACTACTCTCGCACACGTGTTGGTGGACACCGGTTCTTCGCTGAATGTATTGCCCAAAAAGGCCTTAGACAGGTTGGATTCTGAGGGCCTAGAGTTGAAGCCTAGTAACATCATTGTCCGAACCTTTGACGGGTCGAAGAGGATGGTGCATGGTGAAGTGGATATTCCGATTCGTGTTGGTTCCCAAGTCTTTGATTCAATGTTCTATGTGATGGACATTCGTCCATCCTATTCTTGTTTGCTGGGTCGTCCCTGGATTCACAAGGCTGGGGCTGTGACCTCCACTCTACACCAAAAGCTCAAGTACCCTGTCAGAGGGAAGATTGTTACAGTGCAGGGGGAGGAAGAATACATGGTTAGTCATCTGAATTAGTTCCGGTATATAGAGATGGACGGGGAGTTCATTGAAACCCCCTTTCAACATTTTGAAGAGGTGCCTCCAACATTGGCGTCAGCTGAGACAGTAATTGAAGAGGACTTTCCTTTGAAGATGGCCTCCTTAAAGGATGCCCGGGCTGTAATTGAGAAAGGTGAATGTGCTAACTGGGGCAGGCTCCCTGATTTTACTCCTAAGACTGACAAGTTTGGACTGGGTTTTACTGCAGAGGCTCAGAGGGCTGTACGCAAAGCTAGGATCGGAAGACCTCCCGTGTTCATCACCAACCCGGGAGTGAATGCTATTGAAGGAGATGCGGAGGAATCTGAGTTTGTTAGCTGGATCTACCCGACGGCCGACGGTGGACTGAACAATTGGACGGCAAAAGATCACATACCTGTTACTTTTGTTACGCAGTAATGAATTCCTTTGTTTTTATTTGTAATAAACAATAAATTGAAACTTTATGGCCCGATGTCCTACCCGGGGCACCGCTGGCTTCATTTGTGAGGGCTTATTACTTGTCATTTCCATATATCATGAATAAAGACATTTGACGTTTTTCGCATTTCAAATCTCGTGCTCCCTTTATTTCTTCCTTTATATATTGCAAAACAGCTATATTTACACACACTCACTCATACAGGTTTCAATCCACTCTGGATCTCACTAGTAACGACTCTGCTACTGCCAATTATGACTTCGATAATCCGATCAACTTAGCCGAAGACGAAGGTGAAGATGATTGCGAAGTGCCTGGTGAGCTTGCAAGACTGTTACTCCAGGAAGAGAGGGCCATTCAGCCACATGAAGAGCCAGTGGAAACGGTAAATTTGGGTACGGAGACAGACAGAAGGGAAGTTAAGATTGGTGCTAATCTGGAGCTCAGCGTAAAACAACGGTTGATTCGGATGTTGCATGATTATGTGGAGATCTTTGCCTGGTCTTATGAAGACATGTCTGGGTTGGATACCGACATTGTGGTCCATCACTTGCCTACCAAGGAAGAATGCCCTCCGGTTAAACAAAAGGTCCGCCGTATGCGTCCAGAGATGTCCGAAAAGATCAAAGCTGAGGTCATGAAGCAATTAGATGCCGGGTTTCTAGCAGTGACTTCTTACCTTCAGTGGGTTGCCAACGTGGTTCCAGTACCAAAGAAAGATGGTAAGGTCAGAATGTGTGTCGATTACAGAGACCTGAACAGGGCCAACCCCAAGGATGACTTCCCCCTACCTCACATCGACGTTCTGGTTGACAATACTGCTCAGCACAAGGTGTTCTCCTTCATGGATGGGTTTTCAGGTTATAATCAGATCAAGATGGCTCCTGAAGATATGGAAAAGACTACCTTTGTTACTCAGTGGGGCACCTTCTGCTACAAGGTCATGCCTTTTGGGTTGAAAAATGCTGGGGCAACCTACCAACGTGCCATGGTTGCTTTATTTCATGACATGATCCATCATGAGATTGAAGTATACGTCGATGATATGATTGCAAGGTCCCAAACTGAGGAGGAACACCTTGACCATCTACAGAAGCTGTTTGACCGTCTGAAATTGTATAAGCTGAGGTTGAACCCAAACAAGTGCACATTCGGGGTAAGATCTGGAAAGTTGCTAGGCTTCGTCGTAAGTGACAAGGGTATTCAAGTGGACCCTGCCAAAGTTAAAGCCATACAAGAGATGCCAGTTCCCAAGACAGAGAAAGAAGTCAGAGGCTTTCTAGGACGGCTGAATTATATTGCCCGGTTCATCTCACATCTAACTGCTACCTGTGAACCAATCTTCAAGCTGCTGAAAAAAGATCAGGTAGTACGTTGGAATGATGAATGTCAGGCCGCTTTCGACAGAATCAAAGAATATCTCCAAGAACCACCCATCCTTATGCCGCCGGTTGAAGGGAGACCTCCAATACTATACCTGACAGTACTTGACAGCTCAATGGGGTGTGTGCTGGGGCAGCATGACGAGTCTGGCCGAAAAGAGCATGCCATTTATTACC
This sequence comes from Vicia faba, assembly GCA_948472305.1. Lineage (NCBI taxonomy): Eukaryota > Viridiplantae > Streptophyta > Magnoliopsida > Fabales > Fabaceae > Vicia > Vicia faba. Next base: position 199,342 of record CATIWC010000859.1, on the reverse strand, counting down.
TTAGCAAAAAGTTCACCGACTGTGAGACCCGATACTCACTGCTCGAGAAAACTTGCTGCGCTTTGGTATGGGCTGCTCGCCGGCTGAGACAGTATATGCTGACTCACACTACCTTGTTGATCTCAAAGATAGATCCAATAAATTACATATTTGAAAAGCCTGCTCTGTCTGGGAGAATAGAAAGATGGAAGATGATCTTGACAGAATACGACATCCAGTATACGACTCAGAAAGCAATCAAGGGAAGTGTATTGGCAGACCATTTGGCACACCAGGCAGTGGATGACTACCAATCAATGAACTTTGAGTTTCCTGACGAGAGCATCATGGTAGTGACTGATTGTGAAGTACCTGGACCGGATGAAGGACCTGAGGAAGGATCCCGATGGTCTATGCACTTTGACGGAGCCTCCAACGCTTTGGGTAACGGCATCGGCGCCGTAATCATATCCCCTCAAGGCACTCATACTCCACTTACTGCCCGACTATGTTTCAACTGCACCAACAACATGGCGGAGTATGAGGCATGCATCATGGGTCTTCAAGCTGCGATTGACTTAAGGATCAAGTTTCTGAGTGTCTTCGGAGATTCCGCTCTCGTGATCAATCAGATCAAAGGCGAGTGGGATACGAAACACCCAAACCTTATTCCTTACAAAGAGTGTGTGTTGACATTGATCCCCCATTTTACAGAGATAACTTTTGAACACTTCCCAAGAGAGGAGAATCAGTTGGCGGACGCGTTAGCTACAATGTCTTCCATGTTCAAAGTCAAGTGGGACAATGAGGCTCCCCGGATCATCATCTGGAAACTGGACGAACTTGCATATTGTTGTGATCTTGAGGCTGAGACAGTGACTGAAAAACCTTGGAATCATAAGGTGAAGAGTTATCTGGAAGCTCAAGAATACCCTGAAGGTGCATCTGTCAATGACAAGAAGTTTCTGAGAAGGTTCGCAGCAAAGTTCTTCCTCAGCAACGACATTCTGTACAAGCGAAACCACGATTCGACCTTACTGCTGTGTGGATAAGACTGAAGCAGAAAGAATCATGGCAGAACTACATGAAGGTACCTTCGGAACACATTCCAATGGACACACTATGGCAAAGAAGATCCTTCGGGCAGGATATTTCTGGTCCACAATGGAAGCTGATTGTTACCAACATTCTCGGACATGTCATAAGTGCCAGATATATGCAGATAAGGTGCACGTTCCTCCAGTTCCTCTGAATGTCTTGACAGCACCTTGGCCTTTTGCAATGTGGGGCATTGATATGATCGGCGAGATTAAACCTACGGCATCTAACGGGCATCGCTTCATCCTGGTGGCGATCGATTATTTTACAAAGTGGGTCGAAGCAGCTTCCTACGCCACTGTAACCAAGAATGTCGTGGCACGGTTCATTTGGCATAACCTGATCTATCGTTACGGTGTGCCTGAGAGGATCATTACGGACAATGGTACCAATCTTAATAACAAGATAATCACTGAGCTCTGTGAGCAATTCAAGATACAGCACCACAACTCTTCCCCCTACCGGCCGAAGATGAACGGGGCTGTAGAAGCAGCTAATAAGAATATCAAAAAGATTGTGCAGAAGATGACAGTGACTTATAAAGATTGGCACGAGATGTTACCGTTCGCTCTTCATGGGTACCGTACCTCAGCAAGAACGTCAACCGGGGCAACTCCTTTTTCCTTGGTCTATGGCATGGAGGCAGTCTTGCCGATTGAAGTCCAGATACCCTCTCTCCGGATAATGAAGGATGCAGACCTGAGCGAAGATGACTGGATCCAGACCCGACTTGATCAATTAAACCTAATTGACGAAAAGAGACTCGCTGCTATTTGTCATGGTCAGACGTACCAAAAACGGATGATCAAGGCATTTAACAAGAAAGTCAGACCATAAGAGTATCAAGTTGGAGACCTGGTAATCAAGCGCGTCATTCTTCCTCAAAGTGATCCCAGGGGCAAATGGACCCCTACGTACGAAGGGCCATTTGTGGTTAAACATGTGTTCTCAGGAGGAGCCATGATTCTAACCACCATGGATGGTGACGACCTTCCTCACCCCGCCAATGCAGACATAGTAAAAAGATACTACGCATGATAAAAGACCCGCTAGGTTGACATACCTAGGAAAAAATTAGGGCTTCCTGGCGAACCAAAAGGGTTCGGGCAAAATGAGGGATGAAATAAAAAAAAATCTGTACACCCGGCAAGTCGAAAACCTGAAAAGGCGGCTTGGGCAAAAATGGGTATCCCGGTGGACTGAAAACCCGAAGGGGCGGTCCAGGAAAAAGTTAGGGATTAAAGCATAATACTATGTCTCATTGAATCACTTTGCATCCAAAATCCGATATCAACGTCAAGGTCAAACGGCATCGATCAATCAACTTCATCTTCAACCGAGCAGTCAAGTGATGAGACGCTCGAAGATATAAAGGCAATAGCGGAGTTGGAACCCAGTGGGATTATTCTTTTCAGACAACTGTTTTGTTTTCTTTGTACAAATTGTATAAACTCTGTTATTCGGCGGCGTTCTCTTACTAGGACGTCAGACTCTTGTACATAAACGCCTATTTACAGGCAAATTCAAAAATCAATACAAATTCACTTTTCAGACCAATTGCCAATTGTTTTTCCTTTTCCTGTTTTGTTTTGCGAAGAACGTCCAATGTTCAAATTTTGATATATGCATTTGACAATAATTGCTAACTCATAAATATTTACATACGAAATAAAGGATTAATTACAGGTAACATTAGAAACAGGGGAAATAATGAGTTGTCTAAGCGATCTAATTGCTCTGTCCACCAAGGTACCAAGGTAAGTTCAGCTGAAGAACATAACCAAGATATCTTAATTCCCCAGAGAGTGAGCCAAGATTCAACAATTCTCCCCAAGCAGTTGGTCTCCAATCAGCCCTGAACAAGGCACAGTATCTCCTAGCAAGTCAACGACACTCTCTCCAAGCAGAGTTAGTCCCCAGTCAGCCTTAAGGAGGTTGGATTATCCCCAGCAGATCTCAACATTCCTCAACAGTATACCAACATTCCTAACAAGCATCCCCGGCAGTCTTGATCCAAGATTGTTCCCCGGCGGAATACAGACATTCAGTGGAGCCACTTCCCCAGTACATCTCAAAAATTTCCCCAGGAGAGTCCAGTCCAAAATTTTCCCCAGGAAAGTGGAATCAATCTCCCCAACAGATCTTGAAGCTTATCCCTAGTAGATTCTGGAAGCTTATCCCTTGCATAGTACGAACGCTCCCTCGACTTTATTCAGAAGGTTATTTCCCCACCAGGATATAACTGGGTTATCCTCAACCAATTGTCACGGAAAGATCGTCCCCGACGAAGTCTTCCCATCCTCAGCGGAGTTCATCAATTCCTTCAAACACAACACATCAATGGTATTCCCAGCGGAGTTATCATTAAATCTCAGCAAAGTACCTCTCTTTCCCCCACAGAGTTCACTCCCGCAGAGTAATCTCTTCGCCAAGTTTATTCCCTAACGGAGTCATCTTCTCCTACCGGTATTCTTGCAACCGTCATCCCCAGCGGAAACAAAGACTCTATTCCTCAACATCAAGCCCAGGAATTAACTTCCCGGCACCCGTCAAAGATTTATTTCCTAGACAAAAACATAAATTCACAAACATCGCATCTTCATACATTATAGCATGCACATATTCATCATGAACATACAATCTCATTTATTTTGAGAACATCACGCATGACATTGCATACAACTAACGTTTTGTCTTTTCAGGACAAAGGTTAATACAAAGATGATTACTATCAACGGTCGCAACTAAAGATCTGATTCCTGTATCTTGCCAGGGTGTATCTGTTGACGGCTATATTCCAGACTCGATTCCTGTATCTTGCCAGGGCACGTCTGAAGAGTTCGAAGATCCGATTCCTGTATCTTGCCAGGGTGTATCTGTTGACGACTAATTCCAGACTCGATTCCTGTATCTTGCTAGGGCACGTCTGAAGAGTTTGAAGATCCGATTCTTGTATCTTGCCAGGGTGTATCTGTTGACGACTAATTCCAGAATCGATTCCTATATCCTGCTAGGGCATGTCTGAAGAGTTCGAAGATCCGATTCCTCTATCTTGCCAGGGTGTATCTGTTGACGACTAATTCCAGACTCGATTCCTGTATCTTGCCAGGGCACATCTGAAGAGTTTGAAGATCCGATTCCTGTATCTTGCCAGGGTGTATCTGTTGACGACTATATTCCAGACTCGATTCCTGTATCTTGCTAGGGCACGTCTGAAGAGTTTGAAGATTCGATTCCTGTATCCAGCCAGGGCACATCTACGTAAAGAGTTTGAAGATCAACCCCTGTAACAAGCCAGGTAATTATTTTCTTTCTCAGGTACGCAAGTTCTCGCTAAGGAATCTCTTACGCGATCGACACCCAGATGGCATCTATAAGCCCATCCTCCTATCCATCAGTCTCCAAATGGCATCTGTAAGCCCATTCCCACCATCACACTGCTGTCACTCTACTATGTGAGTGCAAATTTCTGGGCACTCTAGTGTTCAATCATCTTCCACCTTCAGATTACGAAAGGCACGCCAGCCAATCTACATCCTCAGGTCTAAGAAGATTGAACAGGGGCAACTGTTGTACCCCAAAATTTTCCCTCCCATATTCTTCAAGATTTGCCAAGATCAATCTTCAGATGATTCAAAATCTCTCAAGGGTTGCATAGTCCAATTGCCTCCTAACACAGTCAAAATTAGGGTCTTGGTTTTGGCAAAGAAAATGAGTTTTCCAAGGGTCCAATCAAGTCCCATATTCCTACATACATTGTTAAGCATCCATATGTCAAGTTTCAAGACTCACATCATCAAATTGCACAGTCAAAAACCCTAAATGCTTCACAGTCAACTGCAGGGGCAAAATGGTCATTTGACAGTCAAAAGTCAAATTTGTTGGTCAACATCTTATTTTGAAGCCACAAACATCATTTGATCAATTCTTGATCATGATTCTCAAAGCATGGCTCAAAAAGTCTCAAGATGCAAAAGTTTCTATTTTTGGACAGTTGGAAAAGTCAACTGCAAATTGACCAGGGCATAACTTCCTCATGGTTTATCATAAAAATTCCATCCAAAGCTCATTTTGAAAAGAATGACATTTCCTACAACTCATCTTCACACTTCAAGTCCAAGAAATGCTCTCACAAAAAGTTATCAATTTCAACATTATAGGTCATTTTCAAAAGTCAACAAAAAGGCACTTTAAGTCAAAGACCATAACTTGATATTGGTAAATCAAAATGATATGGGACGAAAGACATTGGTTAGAGGACTTCAAGACCTTTCCAAAATGTCCAAGAACATGATCATAGCTTCAAAATTGAGCAAGATATGCCTTGGAGAAGTTGGGAAATTTTTGGGAATTTTGAAAAGTCAACTTTGCTTCAAACCCTTCAAAATTGCTAATGGGCCTCAATTTCTTTCATGAATCATTACCCAAAGGCTATGCACGACCCATTAAGCTCAAAATGATTTATTTTCTTATTTTTGATTAATTAATTGAATTTTTATTATTATTAATTCATTTAATTAGATTTAATTATGAGAAAATATCAAATCATGCTTTTTGAATCTTTTTGTGCAGCAAATCAAACTAGGGCAAGGTGGCAAATCGTTTCTCATTCAAAAAGGAAAGATTCTCCATGATTGGCAAGGGTTTCAATGGCAAACGATTGAAATTGATATAATTGAAAATCAAATCTTCAAAACATGAATGGATGGACCTTGGGCTTGTTTTCTTGACCTAATCACGTTCAGATACATATACAAGACTCAACCCTATTCAAAAGGACACGAAAAACTGCTCAGAAAGGCATAACCAAATTGCAACTTTTCATCAAAATTTTGGAATCTGAAATCATATTGGCAGGGCATTTCAAAGCATAACAACTATTCCATTGCGTTGCTAGACCTTCCAGGAACCTGTTAGCATCAAGAATCATTCCAAACGCGCAAAGAATCAGAAAATACAAGTGACACAGTTTGCTATATTTTCTAAATTCGTATATCATCATTCATGCGCTTTTAACAAATTTTTTGGATTGATTCATACTCATAGGGACATTCTGAAGTTGTTGGTACCATTCAATTGAACTATAGCATCCTGTATCAAAATCTACCATTGATGAAACCTAGGGTTTCAGAACTCCAAAATTAGGGGTTCTCACATATGGCAAAATCAGACCACCAAACTTGTATGAATGAACTCGTGGCATCAAGACGAAACAAACTGACTACTCGCGCCCTTTTTATATTACAGCATGTTCTAATCGCTATTTTCATGAGTTGCAGTTTGTGGGGGTTTAAAACCCCCTCTATTTGTTTATATTGCAGGCAGAAAGATGAAGATGAAGCTAGCGTGTCATCATGTGACTGGAGTATTTGAATTGCCGCGCTTTTTTTTTATTTTACCCCATTAACTTTTATTGTTTTATTATAATATTTGTTTCCCATTCCATATACAACGCGCGCACACAACTCAACTGGAAAGTGATACGTTTGGTAAACGCTGGGACCTGGGTTCAATTCCCAGGTCCCCCCACATATTTCATATTTTTTCTCCTAACGTGTTTCCATGCAGTGCACGCCCCAGGGTTTATCATGCAGCCTCACATCCAAGCTTGCCACATGGCCATGAGCTTCCATCCAAGAGTCAGAAGATGAAGACCATTATATGGTCCAGTCAACTAGCACACACATGATCAGAAAAGTCAAGCCAGGCCTTGTCTTTTGGGCCAAAAATACTTCAAAACACCTCCTTTTGGGGCCTGATACCCCCCATGGTTTGCATCATTTTTAATTTTTATTTGATTTTCTTTTAATTCTTTTTATTGCTTTAATTATTTTCTTTAATTTCATAAAATAATTTTCTATAAAAAATCAGAAACTAAAATATCTTTAATTAATATTTAATTCATTATTAATTTATTTTGTAAATAAACTCTAACCATTAATTTAGTAAATTAGGTTTTAAACTTTAATCTTTCTTAATAAATAATTTAGTAAATTAGGGTTTTTGACCTTTTCATCTTTTTTTTTCTTAATAAATAATTTTCTCTCATTATTATTATAATTACTTTTTATTTTTGTAAATAAATATGTAAATTAATTAATTAGTGTAAATTAGGTTAACTTGAATATTTTCTTAAATAATCAAAAACAATCTAGAATTAGGGTTTCCTTGTAAATTCTTTATTTTCATAAATACAAAAAACATAAAAACAATTTCTTTTCTTAATTAAATAATTAATTAGCTTTTTAATTCAATTTAATTTCAAAAGGGTCAAAACCCTCTGACGTCCTAACTTTTGTTCTTTCGCACGTTATTCTTTTTTCTTTTCGAATATTATGTAACTGCTCAAGGCTTGTAATAGTAATTAGGTCTTTTTACTTTCCGCATTTTTATCAAACGGGTCTTTGTAATTTGGCGATGTATAGACCCGCGCCTTGTAATAGCGTAGGATTTTACTTTTCGTATTTAAATTTCCGCACTCTTGAATTCTAAACTTTGCATGAAAGAATGTATGGCTAATTAAAAAACAAGCATAGCTCATAATACCATGATCCAAGATAACAATACATGAAAACAACACACAAACTCACACAACACTTCTAGGGTACGCCTCACCTGTTTCCTTCGAAACGTGGTCGTCAAGTATGGGACGTCTTAGTAAGTCCTTATGTCCATGATCCGGTTGCCTCGGAAAAGTTGCCTCGAAACGGTTGCCTCGGAATAGTTGCCTCGAAACGGTTGCCTCGGATTAAAAAAGGATCAATGGCATAAGGGTAGCTTCTAAGGTGTCCTAACTGTTGCTTCGGTGACCACACTGTCCCTACACTCGAGTTGACCCGAACACCTCCAACGGTGGTGCTACCTACCTCTCAATGGTGGGATGGCACTACCTTAAGGACATTTACAAAGCCTAATTCCTTAGGGTAGGTAGATGACTCATGGATACTTGCTCTCTAAAAAACAAACAAAAATCTTTTCACACCGACACTTTCAAAAGGTTTTCAAAACAATTTTTCAAACACTCTTGAGGACTGATACAAGAGTTATTCCGAAATCTTTAAACGAAACTTTTTCAAACTCACTCACAATTGAAAAGCAAACATTTTGAAAACATAATGAGCAAGTATCTAAGAGCCCATGGATAACCATGGATAGAAAGGATGCTAATACCTTCCCTTTCTATAAATCTACCTCCCGAACCGAGAGATCATCTCATAAGGAATTTTGCTGTGCTTTTGTCCTGTCCATGTTGGAGAAAATAAAAGACGGTGGCGACTCTTTCTTCCGCAACATTTCGTGAACCAGCGTTAAACAGTCAGTTCTATTTCCATCGATCACACCTGTCCTTTTGCCTGAACTGTTTCTTTTGTGATTACAGTCAGCGGGATGCCCCAATTTTGTAAGTCTCCTTCATAGGTTTTGACTTGTTGGGCTTTTGTTTTTTAGAGATAATTACTGCCTGTCTTTACGATTATTCGGAACCATCACTGTCTCTTGTTTTGGAAGGACTCCTTTGATGCCATTCATTGTGCACCTGGATCAACTGAGAAGACTACCCTGCCCCAGGTTATAATTAAGGATTTTAATTTTTGAAAAGAAAAACTCCAACTTCTTTGGCTCAAAGGGGTTGACTAGGGATTATCCTCCTTATAGCTCCACTGTTTAGGATTTGAAACAATGCGTGTACCTCATCAGCGGGGTCTGTTCAAAAGCAAACTGTAAAGATCGTGGTATCGTTTTCATCATCCTCCCTCAAAGGGTTTAGAATTTTTAATCGAGAGTTGAACATCACACTAAAAAATGAAAGCAATTTGAATATAGTGAATGGATTGATTCAAAACAGACATATGCGATGCATTAATGAAATAAAAAGTTTGCCATGACAATAATTGTTTGAATAAGCAAAGAAAAATACAACTTGAAAATTCAAATAAAACAAAAGCCTTCAATGATTTGGTGTAGGATCAGTGATCAAACTTGATTTCCTTGGCATCAATCAAGTCTTGGATCTTGTTCTTCAAACTCCAACAGTCGTCGGTGTCATGTCCAGGACTGTCAGAATGGTAGGCACATCTCACACTCGGGTTATACTTGGAAGAGGAAGTATCAGGATTTTGAGGAGGATCCTTTAGTGTGATCAGTTTCACCTTCAACAATTGTTGTAACGCTTGAGACAAAGGCATGTTGATGTCAGTATACTTCCTTTCTTGATATCTTACCCTACGCCTATTGCTCTGTCTTTGTTGAACAGGTGTGGGATCGGAGATCTGGGTTGCCCCTACATTATGATCATGACGACTCTTTTTACCAGACACAGCATTGGACTCCTTTTTTCCATTGTAGGGCTTTTTCTGAGTATCAGAAGGTGTAGCTTCTTGAATCTTCCCACTTTTGATGCCAGATTCAATTCTCTCACCAGTCAAGATAAGGTCTGTGAATCCGGCTGAAGAGGTTCCAATCAGATGATTGAAGAATGGACCAGACAGGATCCCCAAAAACATGTCAACAAGTTCACGGTCAGTCAGAGGTGGCTGCACCCTTCCAACAAGGTCTCTCCACTTTTGAGCATACTCTTTAAATCCTTCACCCGTCCCTATTGACATACCCTGGAGTTGGGTACACGTAGGAGCGAGGTCGGAATTATACTGATACTGCTTATAGAACGCAGTAGCCAAGTCCTCCCAGTTACGGATACTGGCTCCATCCAGCTGATAGAACCATTCGAGTTGAGTCCCTGAAAGACTATCCTGAAAGAAATGGATCCATAAATTCTTGTCAGCGGTGTAAGGTTGGATCTTCCTTACATACGACCGAAGGTGCAGCTTTGGGCAGGAATTTCCATCGTATTTGGCAAAGGCAGGTGCCTTAAACTTATGGGGAATCACCACCCTAGAGGATAAGCCTAGATCTCCAAAGTCCAGTCCGGGCATATTCTGTATCTCCATAGCACTTAAGCGGTCCTCCAACTGTTTGTACCTATCCTCAGCCAGAGGATACTGTTCTTCATCATAATCCGTCTCTTTGTCGGAGACCACGGGACTGGGAACCCTTCTCTCTTGTGGGCTGTCTTTTCCTACAGATGAGGTAGCCAGATCAACCTCATTCTGCAGTCCATTCCCAAATCTGCGTCCAGTGTTGAACAAGACGGTTCTCTTCTTCTTCTTCTTCCTCTCTTTCAGAATCAGAGTCTTCAAATCCTGTTGACATTGGGCTAGGCTCATAACCAACTCTTGGAACTGGGCATTCTGGGCCTGGAGGGCCTTGATAGCTTGTTCAGTGGAAGGTTCAGAAGACATGATGATTGCTGAAATAAACAGCGAAGAAGGTAAGAGACCTGTAATGGTACCTGTAATGCAATGATATGTATGATATATGTATGCAATGTTTTCAAGGATCTCGCGGGGTAAACAAAAAAACTTGTTAGAATTTGAATCTGGTAGCTTGATTGAAGGAACTTCATGTTGTTGAGAGTCCTTCTTCAAGAGTTAGGCTCACCATATCGAGTGGGTCATAGCCCCTGACTCAAGTTATCATGTTTTGATCTCCAAACAACCTTGGCTAGAGGAAAATAAATCCCCTTTTCCCCTTGTTAGACATTCAGTTCATCATGACCTGCATCACAAACCCTTGAGATCCTTGAAATGGGTTAGTCCTTATGCAGGATGTATGCAATGTTATGATGTTATGATAAAGGCACACCACAAGTATTCACAAAAGGAAAACATGGTAAAGGCACACAAGTCACACAAGAGCCCTTAGATTTCAGGCTGGCATGAAGTTTAGGTACTACCCTCTTTCAGTTTCAGTGGGTTAAGACCTGTCCTAAAAATAGTAACCGGGTTCTAGAGGATCTCAATATCACTGACTACCCTCAATCGGTCATAATTCCAATTTGGCAACCTTTTCTTGTGGTCAGAACCATCGCGAGAGTTTAACCTCAATGAGTGTAGCATACTGCTACTGTTCTATGGCCAAGTTGGTCAATTTAAGGTGCTAAGGTCAGTTGGTGCTTAATGACTCCTCAGAAGACCCATATTCTCCTCGTTCCAACACAAGGGATATCGGTACAGACCAAGGTGTCACACCAACGCAGCTACTGCTTCACCCGTGTCGGTCTATGCCGGACAGGTCCCTCACAGTTTATTGCTACTTACCTAAAGGGTATTCCCCAGATCCGGGTTAGGATCTATAAAACTCCAATACAAGCCCACAAGATTAAAGCATACAAGGCATACAAAATTGAAAACATAGTGATCTAATCCTAAGGTACACCTCACTTATTATCCCCAGCAGAGTCGCCAGTTCTGTGATCGGTGGAAATAGAACTGACTGTTTTTGAAATGCTGGTTCGCGTTTGCGTTTAGCAAAATGCCGTGGTAAGCAAGAGTCGCCACCATCTTTTATTTTCTCCAACAAGGAAAGGACAAAAGCACAGCAAAATTCCTTTTCGAGATGTTTCTCGGTTCGGGAGGTAGATTATAGAAAGGGAAGGTATTATCACCCTTTCTATCCGTGGTTATCCACGGGCTCTTATGTACTTGCTCACTATGTTTTCAAAATGTTTTGCTTTTCTTGTGTTTGTGGGTTTTGAAAAAGTTTGTTTGAAAACTCTGATTTAACTCTTGTATCTGTCCTCAAGAGTGTATGAAGTGTTGTTTGAAAACTTTTGTCAGAAAAGTGTAGGTGCGAAAAGTATTTTTGTTTTTTGAAAGAGCAAGTACCTGAGAACCTCTACCTACTCAAAAGAAATTAAGTTGTGTAAATGTCCTTTAGACAGTACTATCCCACTATTGAGAAGTAGGTAGCACCGTCGTTGGAGTTTTCGGGTCAATTCTATTATAGGGACATGTGGTCACCAAAGCAATAGTAGGACGCCTTAGCGGTAACCCTAATGTCTTAGATCGTTTTTTTATCGAGGCAACCGTTTCGAGGCAACTTTGATCTTTAGACAAGAGGGCGACCTCTAAAACACCCTATACTCAATGACCACGTCGAGGCAACCAAGTGAGGCATACCCTAAGAGTGGCATGTGCGAGTGTGTCAGGATTCAGTTAAGTTATCTTTGCACATGTTATGGTGAGCTACGGGTTGATTTTAATCTCAGAGATATGTCTTGTCATGCATAGCCTAGTTAACATACATCTAACAGTTAATAGTTGTGGAAAGTAAAGCTACGCTATTACAAGGCGTCGGGTATTTACATCGCCAAAAACAACCCTTGAAAAGTAAATTGCGGGAAATTAAAGAAAGCGATAAAAAGGTCCTAATTAAAGCTATTACATCCTCGGAATAATTACATAATAGTGAATCAAAAATATGAATCAAAAATAAACATGCGCGACAAAAATTGAATCGGAGAAGTTCTTAGGGTTTTGACCCTTTTTTGAGAAAGAAAGAGATTTGATTATTTATGAATTAAATTAAATTAAACCTAATTAATTAATTAATAAAAAGAAATATTTTTGGTTTTTTAATGTCTCAAGGAAATAAATAAAAAAAGAAAACAAGATTAAAAGTTGTCAAGAACCCTAATTCTAATTTATTTTATTTATTGCAAAAAAATATTGAAATTAACCTAATTAAAAAGACTAAATTAATTATGTTAGTATTTATTTACAAAAATAATAAATTAAGGGTGAAATTAATAAATAATAATAAAAAATATTATATTTTAGTTTTCTGATTTTATTATGAAAAAAATTAATTTGGTTAATTAAATAATAATAATAATAATAATAATTAATAAAAATAGTTAAATGGAAAATATAAAAAGAGAAAAAAAGAATAACCCAAGGGGGGTGTTGGCCCAATTAGGAGGTATATTTGTCAATTTCCAGGCCCATTTGCATCCGAGCCACGTTGACCTTTGGGATCATCTATGCGCATGTTGACTAAGGAGTATGCTAGTCTTTCAATCTAGGCCATGGGATCTGAGTTTGAGGCCACTTGGCACGCTGGGATGTGAAGTGCATGGTGGATCACGCATTGGAGAATACATGGGATCACCTGCAGAAAGAAAACAAATAATTGTTTTGGGGGACCTGGGATTCGAACCCAGGTTCCAAAGCTCATATGCTAGCGCGTTCACCACTCCAACTGCATGGTTTATTTGTTATTGTAATAACTAGCAATTAATATATTAGGAAATTAATCAATATGCTGTAAAACAAAAACAACGCGCGCTTTTTTCAAACTAGCCAATGATATGCCAACACCTCATCATCTTCTTCGCTGGTACCTGTAAAAACATAATCAATTAGCGGGGGTTTTTAACCTCCACTATATGCTTGCACGAAAAATAGCAATTAGAAGTATGGTGAACATAAATGTTTCGTGAGGGGTGGGTTGCAACCGTCTTGGCCTCGCGATTTCAGTGATGCATCTCACAGGTCCCAATTTTTCTGGGTTTAGAGTGCCCTAATTCAAAGCTTGGAAACCCTAAAAAATCAGTCATGGCATTCTTCAATTCATGGCGTTTCAGTTCAATTAAACCATACCATTAGCTTCGTATGGTTCCTAGCAACACAAATCAATCAAGAAAACACATTAAATATGCATGATTTAAGAGTTACGATTTTGGATAAAAGCTGCAAACTGTGAAACAGTCTAGGATGATTCTTTGAGCTTTAAGGCTTGAATTTGATTGCAAAGCGTTCCTAGGATCTCCTGCAATGTATTAGAATTAACAAAAGTCCTTAAATCGCCCTAGAATGCCAAAGTCAGTTTTCAATTTTCTTGGAAATTCTTGAATATGCTATGGTCTCTTCTGCAGCTTTTTTTCACGTCCATTAGGTTAGGTTAGCTTGCATACATATAAAGCAATTCAATTAGGTCAAAAAATTGGATCCAACCCATGAGTATTGATGATTAAATCTTTGATTGGAAATCAAATGTTTTTGATTTTTCATGATTGGAAAATATTGCCAAATTTGGAGATTTTTGTATCTTTGACTTGTGCACGAAATTGCCAGCATATCTTGACCATATTTTCTTCACAAATTGATTGAAAAATCCAATCTTCTATTTTCCTACAATTTAAATTAGTTAAATGAATCAATATTAATTAAAAATCCAATTAATCAATAAAAATAAGAAAATTAATTCAATTAAGCTTGATGGGTCGTGCATAGGTCATGGATAAAGTTTCAAGAAGAGATTTGAAGCCCATTAGCAAAAAGAAAGTGTTTTGAGCAAAGTTGACTTTTGCAAATTCATGAAAATTTCCCAACTTCTCCAATGCACAACCTGCTCAATTTTGATCATATGACCATGTTCCTTGACATTTTGGAACGCTCTTGAAGTCCTCTAACCAATGCCTTTGGTCCCATGTCATTTGGATTTACCAATCTCAAGTTATGGCCTTTGACTCAAAGTGCATTTTTGTTGACTTTTGAAATTGACCTATAATGTAGAAATTGATAACTTTTTGTGAGAGCATTTCTTGAACTTGGAGTGTGAAGATGGATTGTAGGAAATTGCATCCCCTTCAAAATGAGCATTGGATGGAATTTTTCTGACAAACCATGAAAAAGTTATGCCCTGGTCAAGATACAGTTGACTTTTCTACTGTCCAAAAATAGTAACTTTTTGCACCTTGATGATTTTTGAGCTATTCTTGTGGAATCATGATCAAGACTTGATCAAATGATGATTGTGGACTCAAAATAAGATGTTGACCAAAAATTCTGACTTTTGACTGCGAAATGACCATTTTGCCCTTGCAGTTGACTGTGGATCAAATGGAGCTTTTGACTGTGCAAATTGGCACTGTGAGCCTTGAAACTTGGCATGTAGATGCTTGAGGATGTATGTAGGCCTATGAGACTTGATTGAACCATTGAAAACCTCAAATTCCTTGAAAGAACCAAAACCCTAATTTTAGCTGTCTTAGGAGGTGGTTTGATTGTACAACCCTTGAGCAATCTTGAGCAATTTGAAGATGATTCTTGACAAACCTTGAAGAATAAGGGAGGGGAAATTTTGGGGTACAACAGTTTTCTAATTTTGAAATTTTATCTTTTAACTCAGAATTCTCCAATTTGAGACTCTCAGTCTTATCAGAGTCAGAAGCAAGATTCCTTTTCAGGTTTCTGAATTTGACTCTGATCTGCTGATATCTTTCTAGAATTTCATTAAGGCTTTCAGCTAGTTCAGCCTTAGTAAAGTTTATATCAAAGTCAGGGAATACCTCTTTTGTATCTGATTCAGAGTCTGACTCAGAAGCTTCACTGTGTTCTGTTATGTTTGCCATGAGAGCTATGTTTGCTCTTTCATCATCTGATTCTGAGTCAACTTCAGATGTGTCAGAATCATCCCATTTAGCCATGAGACTTTTCTTCTTTTCCTTGCCAAACTTCTTTTTGGGCTTTTCCTTATGAAGCTTTGGAAAATCACTTTTGTAGTGCCCTTGCTCGTTACATTCATAACATATGATGTCTTTGTTGTTTGGCTTTCTGCTTCCTGAAGAGCCTTCAGATCTTCTGTGTCCAGAGGAGGATTCTGACCTTCTGTATTTGGAGAAAGATTCATTCTGATTTTCTGATCTTCTGGGATTCCTGAACTTCCTTTTCCTTTGCTTCCACAATTGGTTCACCCTTCTGGAGAGGAGAGATAGTTCATCTTCTTCTGATGAGGACCCATCAGAGGTTTCTTCAACAGCCTGCAAAACTTTGGAGTCAGATTTTCTGTTATATTTTAAAGCTAATGGCTTACCTTGCTTTTGAGGTTCATCTGCTTCTAGCTCTATCTCGTGACTTCTGAGGGAGTTGACAAGTTCCTCCAAAGAGATTTTGTTGAGATCCTTGGCTAGCTTAAGCGCTGTGACCATTGGCCTCCACTATTTTGGAAAGCTTCTGATGATCTTCTTAACATGATCAGCAGTGGAATACCCTTTGTCAAGAACTTTGAGACCAGCAACCAGAATTTGAAATCTTGAGAACATAGTCTCTATTGATTCACTCTCTTCCATCTTGAATGCCTCATACTTCTGAATGAGCGCAAGAGCTTTGGTTTCTTTGACTTGAATGTTGCCTTCATGCGTCATTCTCAGAGAGTCAAACATATTCTTTGCAGCGTCTCTGTTTAATATCTTTTCATATTCTGAATAAGAGATGGCGCTGAGAAGAATTGTTCTGGCCTTGTGATGATTTCTGAAATCACGCTTTTGCTGATCAGACATTGCTTTCCTGTCAATCTTCTGACCACTTCCATCCACTGGGTGCATGTATCCATCAGTCACCATGTCCCACAGATCAGCATCATGGGCCAGAAAGAAACTTTTAATTCTGTCTTTCCAGTAGTCAAATTTCTCTCCATCAAAGACTGGAGGTTTGCCACTGAATCTGTCTCTTTCTTCATTGTTGTCATTGCTGATGTTTTAATGTGGTCCTGCCATTGTGTTTTTTTGACGCTGGATCTTGTACTGACACGGTTAAGTGTTATAAGCTCAGAACCAGGCGCTTTGATGCCAATTGAAGATATGAAAATCACAAGAAGGGGGGTTGAATTGTAAAACTTAAATCAAAAGTGCAGACAACACTGTATTTTTATCCTGGTTCGTTTGATCTCAAACTACTCCAGTCCACCCGTCAAGGTGATTTCTCCTCTCTCCAACGAGGTCTTAATCCACTATATTCAAAGGAATACAACAACTACTTTAACAACTGTTAAAGCCTTCTTGAGTCTAACCACAGACCGGTTTATCTCAAGGAAATTCTCTTACAGATAATTGAACAAAATGTGTGTTAATGTTTTCTAACAAAACTATATATCACAACTGTGATAATACACAATATTAAGCTTGGAATAAAAACTGTATTGCTAATGCTTTTGAGTAGGCGTGGTTGAAAGCATAGCAAGTTGTATGAGTGCGTGCGTTTTTGTAGGCGTGTATATGCGAGCGTGAAGATTAGCTATTTCTTTTCTCACACTGACTTGTTTATATAGCCAAGGTAAAGATACGTTGTTGTCCATAAATCACTTTCAATGATAATAACGTTCTTTCCTTTTTAAGAAGATCTTGTCTTTGAATAAAGCCGTTGGTAATTAATCTATCTTGAATGCTTAGTAATGCTGACGCTTCAGAGTCTTCTCTGCTTATGGTAATCAGAGTGTTCTTTGCTTTAACTTATTCTGACGCTTCTGAGTGCTGATGACTTGGTAAGGATCTTGATCAGAGTCAAAGTATTTTATGCGCAGATTCTGGTCATCAGGCTTCAGCGTATGATCTGGTAACTTCAGCGTGTAGCACATGTTATTGATCTTCTGATGCTTACATATCTTCTGATGATGATGTTGATACTGATCTTTTGATGCTGATTCCATTAGAGTTTCTGTAAATACACAACATAATTTTAAGTAGCATATATGTCTTATATATAAATCTTACAATTTATTTATTCTTGTATTTTGTTATCATCAAAACTCTAATTGAGGGTTGTAGAATCAAACTATGTTCTAACAGAACAATCTTTTTTCGAGTAGGTAGAATCTTAAGTACTTGCTCAATAAAAAACTTTTCACACAAACACCTTTCAAAATTTTTTTTCAAAATAGCTTCATCACATCCTTGAGGACTGATACAAGGATTATCACGAAGTAAAAAATTTTCAAGACAAGCACACATAAGCAATTTGAAAAATGAGCAAGTACCTAAGAGCCCATGGAAAACCATGGATAGAAAGGGTGCTAACACCTTATCTTTCTATAATCTACCCCCCGTACTCAGAATATCTCGAAAAAAGGTTTTTTCTGTTCTTTTTCCTTTTCCATGATTGGGTGAAATAAACGTCGGTGGCGACTCTTGCTTACTGCGATATTTTGCAAACAAAAACACAAAACACAAACCAGAAAAAATAGTCGGTTCTACAACCGTATCACACATACCATATCTACAAACCAAGTTATGCTTTATAAATCACGCCACAACATTCTTGGTAACAGAAGCAAAAGAGGCAGCCTTAACCCACTTTGTGAAGTAATCAATGGCCACTAGGATGAAGCGATGCCCATTGGAAGCGGTAGGCCTAATCTATCCGATCATGTCAATGCCCCACATTTCCAAGGGCCATGGAGCCATCAATAAGTTCAAAGGAACCGGAGGTACAAACACCTTTTCAGCATAGACCTGGCATTTGTGGCAAGTTCGAGAATGCTGATAACAGTCTGCTTCCATAGTGGACCATTAGTATCCTGCCCGCAAGATCTTTTTAGCCATGGTGTGTCCACTAGAGTGGATGCCGAAGGTACCTTCATGTAAATCTATCATAATCCTCTCTGCTTCATTTTTATATACGCACAAGAGTAAAGTAGAGTCATGATTGCGCTTATAGAGGATTCCATTACTGGGGAAGAACTTTGCGGTGAACCTCCTCAGAAACTTCTTATCATTGACAGATGCCCCCTCGGGATATTCTTGAGCCTCGAGATACCTTTTCACTTCATGGAACCAAAGTTTGTCTGCTACCTCTTCAGTGTCAATCTCGTAGCAATATGCTGGTTCATCCAACCTTTCAATAATGATCCGAGGGGCCTCATTATCCCACCTGACTTTGAACATAGATGACATGGTAGCTAGCGTGTCCGCTAACTGATTCTCTTCTCGTGGGAAGTTTTCAAAGGTGACCTCTTCAAAGTATGGGAGCAGTGTCAGCACATGTTCTTTGTAAGGGACGAGGTTCGGGTGCTTCGTGTCCCACTTTCCTTTGATTTGACTTATTACCACGGCTGAATCTCCGAAAATGCTTAAGAACTTGATCTTTAGGCAAATAGTGGCTTTAAGACCCATGATGCATGCTTCATACTCCGCCATATTATTGGTACAATTGAAGCATAATCTGGAAGTAAGAGGAGTATGACATCCCTCAGGAGATATGATTACAACACCAATTCCATTACCGAGTGCGTTCGAGGCTCCGTCAAAAACCATAGTCCATTGGGATCCTTCTTCAGGTCCTTCATCCGGTCCAGGTTCTTCACAGTCAGTCACTGATATAATATTCTCATTCGGGAACTCAAAATAAATGGACTGGTAGTCATCCACAACTTGATGAGCCAAATGATCGGCTAGTACACTTACCTTGATTGCTTTCTGGGTTGTGTACTGGATATCATATTCGGTCAAGATCATTTTCCATCTTGCTATTCTTCCGGAGAGAGCGGGCTTCTCGAAGATGTACTTGATCGGATCTATCTTAGATATCAACAAAGTGGTGTGGGTCAACATATACTGTCTTAGTCGGCGAGCAACCCATGCCAAAGCGCAACAAGTTTTCTCGAGCAGTGAGTATCTTGTTTCACAGTTAGTAAACTTTTTGCTAAGGTAGTATATTGCATGCTCTTTTAGACCAGACTCGTCATGCTGCCCCAGCACACACCCCATTGAATTGTCTAACATTGTTAAGTACATTATCAAAGGTCTTCCTTCAATCAGAGGCATCAGAATTGAAGGCTCTTGAATGTATACTTTTATTCTTTCGAAGGCAGTCTGGTATTCGTCATTCCATTATAACACTTGATCTTTCTACAGGAGCTTATAGATTGGCTCACAAGTAGCAGTTAAATGGGAAATGAACCTGGCAATGTAATTTAGGCGTCCTAAGAAGTCTCATATGCAAAGATTAAAATGATAGATCACCTAAGGTGCAAAGATTAAATAACTGAAACAAATCATATGCACATATTCACTCCTAGGGTTTACCTCACTTCGGTTGCCTTCGGTAAGCAGTCATTAGGCATAGGAGATTTTAGTGGTCGCCCTTCAGTCGAAAAAGATCAAAATGTCTCATTCAAATGTTGCCTCGAAAATGTTACCTTAGAAAGATCTTAAGACTCTAGGGTTGCTACTAATGTTTTCTAAAGATTGCTTTAGTGATTGTACTTGTCCCTTTCGAATGTCCCTTATAACTCCAACGACGGTGCTACCTACTCCTTAATAGTAGGATAGCGTTGTCTAAAGGAACGAAAAATCTTTTTTCGAGTAGGTAGAATCTTAAGTACTAGCTCAATAAAAAACTTTTCACACAAACACCTTCAAAACAAATTTTCCAAACAGCTTCTTCACATCCTTGAGGACTGATACAAGGATTATCACGAATTAAAAAATTTTCAAGACAAGCACACACAAGCAATTTGAAAAATGAGCAAGTACCTAAGAGCCCATGGAAAATCATGGATAGACAGGGTGCTAACACCTTCCCTTTCTATAATATACCCCCGTACTTAGAATATCTCGAAAAAAGGTTTTTTCTGTTCTTTTTCTTTTTCCATGATTGGATGAAATAAAAGTCGATGGCGACTCTTGCTTATCGTAACATTTTCAAACAAAAACGCAAAATGCAAACCAGTAAAAACAGTCGGTTCTTCCACCGTATCACAGAACTGGCGACTCTGTTGGTGACCAAAATAAAGTGGGGTTTACTTAGGATCCAGGTCATGTTAACAAATCTTCTTTCTTGTTTGTTTGCTTTATTCTTAAAGGGTTATTGCTTGGGTTACTATAGATCCTACACCTGGATCTGGGGACACTCATTTGGTAAACAGCAATAGACCATGGAGACTGTACGGCGTAGACTGATATGGTTTAAGCGATGGTTGTGTTAGTGTGGCACTTTGGTTGGTACCAGTATCCTTCGTAGGGAAACGAGGAGAATACGGGGCCGCCACATGGTGTCGTGAAACACTAACGAACCTTAGAACCTTAGTTAAACAAACTTGGCCATTAGAAAGTAGTGAGATAGCCGGCTTTGGTGTAGAGCTGAGAACTGGTTGATACTCGATGCTACACTCATTGAGATCAGACTTTCGCAATATTTTGGCTGCAAGAAAAGATTGAGAGCTGAAACAATGCCCGATAAAGGATGGTCAGTGATATTTAGAATCTCTAGAACCCGGTTGATTTTTAAGACAGGTTTGAACCAACTAAACTTCAAGAGGGTACTACCTTTAACCTCATGCAAGCCTTAAACCTAAGGACTTGGTGTGACTTGACTATGTTTGCTATACCTGTGTTTGCTATACCCGTGGTTTATCATGACATCATGCATCATAACATGACATCCATGCTTATTGAACTAACCATTTCAAATACGAAGGGAATTTATCTTTGTTCTGTTTTGCAGATTATGGCTTCCG
Source organism: Vicia faba (assembly GCA_948472305.1). NCBI lineage: Eukaryota > Viridiplantae > Streptophyta > Magnoliopsida > Fabales > Fabaceae > Vicia > Vicia faba. Next base: position 178,135 of record CATIWC010000859.1, on the reverse strand, counting down.
TTCGTAGAAATACCATCTGAGTCAGCTTTGTGAAGATACCTTCCCAACTCAAAGAGCTAGCATCAAGGGTTTCTGAAACTTTTGCGTTCACTAAGAGACATGGTCAACTTCTCAACCTGGTTACTTCAAACTTTGATGAAAATATGATGAGTTTACTTTTTCAATTCTTCGATCCCAAGCACCACTACTTCACCTTTCCAAACTATCAGTTGGTACCTACCTTGGAAGAATTCTCTCAGCTATTGGATATACCCATTCTTGAGAAGTTACCCTTCACAGGTCTAGAAGAAGTTCCTAAGCTAAAAGTCATTGCCTCAGCTTTACATCTGAAATGGGCCGACGTGGTATCCAGTTGGGAAACGAGAAGTGGAGTCAAGGGTTTTCTAGCTAAGTTTCTGATAGACAAGGCCCAGTTGTTTTAGGAGGATATGGATTTTCAGGCTTTTGAAGAGGTCTTGGCTCTTCTTATCTATGGTTTAGTTCTCTTCCCTAATCTGGACTCATTCGTAGATGTTAATGCTATCAATATCTTTCTCTCTCGCAATCCTGTGCCAACCTTACTCGGAGATATTTTGCACACTCTCCATACTCGTACCATGAGGAGAAGAGGGATTCTTATGTGCTGCATGCCATTTCTGTCGAGGTGGTTTATTTCTCACCTCCCTAAGTCCATACTGAAGAATGAATAAGGTTTGGGTTGGTCGCAAAGGATAATGTCACTCGCTTATAAGGATATTCTTTGGTGTTCTCGATCTATGGAAAACATTGCTATCACTGATCGTTGCAGAGAGTACCCTAATGTCCCGCTACTTGGTATCATATGAGGTATAACCTGTAACCCCTGTTTAGATCTGCGACAATTTGGTCACGCTCGAAGGGATGGCCCCCATGAGTTACTTATCTAGGGCATTGTATTCAACTATGAGGATGATATTCAAGAGTATCGCTAGAGGTTCATACGAACTTGGGGCATGGTAAACAGATCGAGCGTCAGGGCTTTGGGGCCAAAGACTTCCATTCTTATGGAACCTTACCTCCAATGGGTACGAGCTCGTGCCCAGCAGCTTATGATGCCCTATGTGGCTGTTTTGCCAGTAATTGTGGAACCCATTAAAGAGGAGGGTATTCCTTACACAGTTCTCTATCCTTATATTCCCACTGATCTTGGAGAATTACAGAGGTCTTGGATTCAGTTGATGAAGGAGCGAGACACTTACAGGGATCAGTTCCATGCTCAGGAGAGGAAGGTCTTAGAGCTCACAAAGCAGTTGCATGAAGAAAGAAGACTGGATGATTATCTTGGCACAAAGAGGAAGCATCCATGGGATTTTTGACGTCTTTTATGGTTTTAGATTCGTTTATTTTTAATTGTAACACCTAAAGGGCATTTGAACCTGATTCAGCTAATAAAGTTTTTGTTTATTTTGATTTGCAAAATTAAATTTCCCGAAGTCTTTGAAATCATTGCATACGCATCCCATTATCATACACATCATTACATGTATCATTACAGGTTTCTCATCTTCTTCTCTGTTTATTTCAGCAGAAATGTCTTATGAACAAAGCATTAAGGACCTGCAGGCACAGAACGCCCAATTCCAATAAATTTTCATCAGTCTGGAAAAAGGGCAGGAGGATCTGAAAGCCCTTATTCTGAAAGAGAAGAAGAAAAAGAAGAAGGCTGCTAGTATTCTGAATATGGGAAGAAGGTTTGGAGAGCGTTTAAAGCGACAAGTCAATTTGACCTCTTCATCTAAAGAAGGGGAGAATCAGGAAGAAGAGAAGGACCCCAGTCCTACATTTTCTGACAACAATATCGATTACAATGATGAGCAATATCCTCCTACCGAGGATAGATACAAACAGTTGGAAGATCGTCTGAGTGCCATGGAAGTTCAGACGATACCTGGATTAGATTTTAAAGAATTGGGTTTGGTGTCGGGAGTGGTCATCCCATAGATGTTCAAAGCTCCAGTTTTTTCCAAGTATGATGGGGTGTCCTTCCCAAAGCTCCATCTCCGCTCTTATGTCAGAAAGATCCAGCCCCACACCGCTGATAGAAATCTGTGGGTTCATTTCTTTCAAGATAGTCTGTCATGGACTCAACTTGAATGGTTCTACCAGCTAGAGGGAGCAAATATCCGAAACTGGGAAGATCTGGCTGCTGCTTTCTACAAGCAGTATCAGTATAATGCCGACCTTGCTCCCACTCGTACTCAACTCCAGAGTATGTCCATGGGTGCAGGTGAAGGTTTTAAGGACTATGCACAAACATGGAGAGACTTGGCTGGGAGAGTTCAACCCCCGTTGTTTGATAGGAAGTTGGTTGATATGTTTTTGGGGACGCTATATGGTCCATTTTTCAATCATTTGATCGGCAGCTCGTCAGCTGGTTTCACCGAGCTGATTCTAACTGGAGAAAGAGTAGAAGCTGGGATTCGAAGCGGCAAAATACAGAAGGATGCCTCTTCAAGTTCAGTAAAGAAGCCTTTTGCTGGTAAGAAGGAAGCCAGTGTCATCTATAGCCCGAGGGGTCAGAACAGGGCTGAACAACATCAGACAGTAAGTGATGTGATGATACCTAGACCTGCAGTTTCTCCACAACGCAACAATCAACAAAGGGTGGAAATACCACAACGGAAGTTTACCCATATTAACATGACATTGGCTGAAATTCTACCTCACCTGCTGAGATCCAACTTGGCAACCTTGAGAGAGGCCCCAAAGAATCCAAATACTACATCTCCCCGATATAATCCAAATGCCCGGTGTGCCTATCTGTTGTACCCCAAAATTTTCCCTCCCATATTTCTCAATACATTTCAAGTGAGATCCTCAAATTGCTCAAGGAAGTCCAAGGGTTGACCAGACAAACTCTCTCCTAAGGCAGTCTACTTCAAATTAGGGTTTCAGTTTGCATCAAGGTACTTGAGTCCAAAGGATCCAAAATGCTCACCATGGTCCTAATATGTTCTCAAGATCATCCATGTCATGTTTCAAGCCCTACAGAGAAAGTTTGCTTAGTCAATTGCTCAAAGGCCTGAAAATCGACTGTGTTAGGGCAAAAGTAAAATGTGTCCTACATATAGTCAAACTTCAATATTTTTGTTCAACATCCTCATTTTGAAGTATTATTCATAATTTGATCAATGGTTGATCGTGATTCCTCAAGGATTGCTCACAATTCATTAAAACTCAAAAGTTGCTAAATTAGGGTTTTGTAGGAAAAGTCAACTCAACTTTGACCAAGCATAACTTTCTCATACTTTATCAAGAATGACCCATCCAAAGCTAATTTTGAGGAGGATGTGATTCCCTACAATTCCTCTTCATCTCCCAAGTTCAAAAAATGCACTTACAAGAAGATATAAATTTGGACATTATAGGTCATTTTGAAAAGTCAACAAAAACCCCTTTTTTGTCAAAGCTTCATATATGAACATGGAAGACTCAATTGAGATAAGACCAAAAGGGTTGCTTAGAGGACATCTTAATATTTCTAAAAATTCCAAGAACACATCTCTAGGGTCAAAACGAAGGAGTTATGCATTGGTGAAGTTGACCCTCTTTGCAAAATTGCCCAAAGTCAAAAGTGGCCAAAATTGAAATTTTTGTCAAATGGGCCCAACTATTTGTGTTTGTATTGAGTTTGTAACATGGTCCAAGACCCATGATCCTTCCCACTTGCCTTTATTTTATTTTTTTCATTTATTTTGATTTTTATTTCAATTAATTTAATTTAGATCAAAATAAAATCATGAAAATATCAAAACTAATTAAGGCTTGAGATTTTGTGCATGTTTAGGTCTCTTATACAGCTGGGAAGAGAATAAAATCGTGCAAGGCTTGTTTGGACAGAAAAATATTGAATTTTTCTTGTTTTGGAAATATTTGATGCAAGGGTGAATCAATGATCAAATCTTCATAATTGCAAGGATTTGATGCAAACTTGTAACCCTAATGCACTCTATGATATATGTTGAACAAATCCGAAGCAAAAGAACAAGGATTGGAGGCGTGAGAAGCTAAGAGAAAACTTGCAAAAACTCAACAAAAGTGGTGAATCAAATTCCAATTTCCAGGCTTCTCCAAGCCATTCCAAGGATACCATTCGCTTGCTGGGCATCTAAGGAGTCTATCTCAATCATTAGCAAGCGTTTTCGTTCCCAGATACGCACTGTAAGTATCCCACGAACCCCATGTTTTCTTGAAATCGAATCTCATAAATCTGGCATTGTTAGCATGATTTGTTCATATATTCTGAATCCTTGAAACATTTGCAAGCTAATGATAATAATTAATTTCATTTTTATCAACCATACAAAAAGTTGCCATGATTAGGGTTTATGATTCGTTTTTAGGGATTTTGCTTGCAGGAACAAATAGCCATGGAGAGCGGTACCATGATGCTCGTGAGGTTTCCACAAGTTGATTGGTACTACTGGAATTGATTTATGATGCGTGCAGTGAATTTTGGAAGATTACAGGGGCTATACCTACATTTGGCGTCAGTAGGTAAAAGTCCTAAAATCTAAAACAACGGACAGGGGCAGACGACAACTGCGTGGCAACAACCATTCGTCCGTTTGAATTCTGGCGCGTTTGTTTGATAGCTGGCATTGTTTTCATTATATTATTATTATTTCATATACTAACAAATAAATCCAAGTGGCCCAGTGGTAGCCAGGGAAGGCGTTAAGGCTTTGCAAGCATGATGTCAGGGGTTCGACCCCTGCCTCCAACATTTTCCATTTTCTCAATTTCTCTTTACAGATCTTGTACCCCACGCGTCCTGAAGCTTACGATGTGCCTCCAATCAGTCAGCCACAAGATCCATCTCTATCCAGATCTAGCATTTCTCACAAGGAGGTCCATGATGCACCATAGTCAAGCCAATGCACAGGATCTGGGAAGTCAAACATGGATTAAGGCTTATTGGGCTTGAAATTCAGATTGACACCCCCCTTTTTGCTTTGATATCAGGCCCATTTCTTTATTTTTCTTTTCTATTTCTTTATTCAATTTATTTTGATTAATTATTTTCTAACATAAAATTAATTCTTTTTTATAAAAAACTCATAAAATCAATTTTCAACAATTTAGGTTTAGGTTTTATTTTTATCAAATTTATTTAATAATTAGTTTAATTTAATTTTAGGGTAATTTTAACCTTTTTGTAAATAAATTAAAATCAATTAGAAAATTAGGATTTATTTGATTTTATTTTCTTTTCTTAAAATAAAAAAAATATAAAAATAGGTCAAATTAATTACTTTTCTCAAATTAAATTAACTAGTAACTAGGTTTGTATTTATTTAATTAAAACCTTATTTTTCTAAAAATAAAATCAAAATCAAAAACAACAAAAAATGATTTTTCTTTCAATTAGGTTTAGACATAGCCAAAACCCTAATTTTTCCTTGTTCTCGATTCATCGCACGCATTTATTATTTTTACGATATTAATGTAACTGCTCATGGGATGTAATAGTTTAACTAGGATTTTTCTTTTATTTATCGTTTTATGGGTTTTTGGCTATGTAATTAATCCCCCTCCCCGAAGCCTTGTAATAACGTAGTTTTATTTCTCGCATTTTAATTTTCGAAAATATTAACTGTTAGATGTATGATAATTTGATTGCATGACAAGAATGTATGTTAATTTTAAAATGGTTAGCAAACCCTAAATGTGCAAAGATAATAACTGAGATCAAATCACTTGCACATGCGCACTCCTAGGGTATACTCTCACTTCGGTTACCTTCGGTAAACGACCATTAATTATAGGGTGTATTAGTGATTTCCCTCTTGTCTAAACAAAGATCAAATGTTGCCTCAAAAATGTTGCCCCGGAAAGGTTGCCTCAGAAATGTTGCCTCGGATATGATCTTAAGGAACTAGGGTTATTACTAAGACATCCTAACATTGCTTTAATGATCGTACGTCCCTTTCGAATTGACCCTTACAACTCCAATGACGGTGCTACCTACTCATTAATAGTGGGTTAGCGTTGTCTAAAGGAAACAAGAACATAAACATTCTTTTTTCGAGTAGGTAGATGCTAGTAGGTACTTGCTCAAAAATCAAACTTTTCCACACTTACACTCTTTTCAAACAAAGTTTTCAAAACAACTTTGTAACACTCTTGAAGACAGAAGCAAGGGTTAAAATGAAGTAAACAAAAACTTTTCAAAACACACAAACAAAGAAGCAATTTTAAAATGATGATCCAGTACCTAAGACCCCGTAGAAAACTATGGATAGAAAGGGTGATAATACCTTCCTTTTCTATAATCTACCCCTCGTACTCAAAATCTCGAAAAAAGGAATTTTTCTGTGCTTTTTTTCCTTTCCAGTTGGATAAAATAAAAGTTGGTGGCGAATCTTTCTTACCGCGACATTTTGCGAACGAAAAACGCAAAACACAAACCAGTATTAAACAGTCTGGTTCTGCCACTGTATCACAGAATTGGCGACTCTGCTGGGGAATTATATAAGTGAGGTATACCTTAGGATTAGTTCATCATAAATTGCTTCTCTTGTTTGTTTTGGTTGCTTTACTTTTAAGGGTTTTGTATTGGGAGTTACTATAGATCCTAACCCAGATCTAGGGAACACCTTTTAGGTAAGTAGCAATAAACTGTGAGGGAACTGTACGGCGTAAACCGATACGGTTGAAGCAGTAGCTACGTTGATGTGGAACATTGGTTGGTACCGGTATCCCTTATGGAGAAACAAGGAGAATACGGGGCTGCTATATGTGTCGTTAAGCATCAACTGACCTTAGAACCTATAATTGACCAACTTGGCCATTAGGAAGTAGCGAGATAGCCGACCTCAGTGTAAAGCTGAGAACTGGTTGATACTCGATGCTACACTCATTGAGACCATACGCTCGAGATAGTTCCGGACGCAAGAAAAGATTGCGTGAACTGAAACCATGACCGATGGAGGATGGTCAGTGATATTGAGATCCCCTAGAACCTGGTTACTATTACTAGGACAGGTTGAAACCAACTGAACTTCAAGAAGGTAGTACCTAGACCCCATGCAAGCCTGAAACTTAAGGGCTCTTATGTGACTTGTTTTCCTTTACCATGTTTGTTATCTTCTATACCAGTTGTGTGTTTTATCATGACATCGTGCATCATAACATAGGATGCATACTCCATTATACTAACCACTTCAAAGACCGAGGGAATTTATTTTTGTTCTGTTTTGCAGATTATGGCTTCCATACGCAGAAACACCATCAGAGTAAAATTTATGCAAATACCTCCTCAAATCAAAGATTTAGCCTCGAGAGTTTCTGATACTTCTTCATTCATTAGGAGACATGGTCAGCTTCTTAGCTTGGTTACATCAAAGTTTGATGAGCAGATGATGAGTGTGATTTTCCAGTTCTTTGATCTGGTGCATCATTGCTTCACTTTCCCGGATTATCAGCTAGTTCCTACTATGGAAGAGTTTTCTCACTTATTGGGCATATCCATCCTCGAGCAGATGCCCTTCACAGGTTTGGAAGAGACTCCTAGACCAGAAGACATTGCTTCAGCTCTACATTTGAAAAGGGCTGATGTAGTATCCAACTGGGAAACACAAAGCAGGGTTGAAGGTTTCTTAGCCAAGTTTCTGATAGATCAAGCTCAACTATTCTGGGATAACTTGGACTTTCAGGCTTTTGAAGACATCTTGGCTCTCCTTATCTATGGTTTGGTTCTCTTTCCGAATCGAGATTCCTTTATTGATGTGAATACGGTTAAGATCTTCCTGTCTCGCAATCCTGTGCCTACTCTTCTGGGTGATATCTTGCATGCCCTCTACACTTGTACTGCGCGGAGAAGAGGGACTTTCATGTGTCGCATGCCACTGCTGGCGAGGTGGTTTATTTCGCACCTCCCCATGTCCGTGTTGAAGAATGAGGAAGGTTTAGGATGGTCTTACAGGATAATGTCCCTTTCCCATACAAGCATTCTTTGGAGTTCTAAGGCTATGGAAAGCATTACTGTCATTGATTGATGTGGGGGATACCCTAATGTCCCATTTCTCGAAATCAGAGGGGGTATAACCTACAGTCCCTGCCTAGCTCTATGACAATTCGGTCGTGCTCGGAGAGACGGTCCTCATGAGCTGCTTCTTACAGATATTGCATTTGACTATAAGGAGGACGTTGACAAGCATCGTCGAAGATTTATACGAGCTTGGGGCATGGTGAACAAGTCTGACCCTCAAGAGCTAGGACCAATGACTTCTCTCCCTATGCAGCCTTATCTCCAGTGGGTCCGAGCTCGTGCTCAAAAGCTTGGGATGCCTTATGAAGTTGTGTTGCCAATGATTGTGGAGCCTACCAATGAAGAGGGTGTTCCTTATACAGTCCTTTATCCCTACATGCCCACTAATCTTGGGGCATTGAAGAGATCCTGGATTCAGTTGAAAGAGGAGAGAGATACCTACCGAGATAAGTACCATGAGCAAGAAAGGAAGATCTTGAAGCTCACCAGGCAACTCGAGAATGAAAGAACGATCAATGACTACGTCAGCACCAAGGGGAAGCGTCCATGGGATTTCTGATTTTTTCTTTTTCTAGTTTAGATTTGTTTTTCATTTACTTCTTTGTAACGCCTCAAAGGAATTGTTAGACATTTTTTACAAGTTTAATCTAATAAAGTTTGTTTATTTCTTGGTTTGCAAATTTAAATCTCCCAAGGTATTTGAAATCATTACATACGCATTCCATTATCATGCACACCATTACAGGTACCTTTACAGGTTTCTCATCTTCTTCGCTGTTTATTTCAAAAATTATGTCTTCTGATCAAGCTATCAAAGATCTTCAGGCACAAAATGCCCAATTCCAAGAGATGTTCTTGAGCTTGGCTAAAGGGCAAGAGGATTTGAAAGCTCTCATCCTGAAAGAGAAAGAGAAGGAGAAGAAGAATAAGAAGAAGAAGGTTGTTCTTTTGAGTATGTGTAAAAGATTTGGGGATAGGCTGAAAGAACAAGTTGATCTGTCTCTTTCATCCAAAGGAGACGAGGACCAAGAAGAAGAAAAGGGCCCCAGTCCTGCAGTTTCTGATAATGATAAAGATTATGATGAAGAACAGTATCCTCCTGCTGAGGATAGGTACAAACAACTTTAAGACCGTTTGAGTGCTATGGAGTGTCAAAAGATCCCTGGTTTGGATTTTGAAGAACTGGGATTGGCATCTGGGGTGGTGATCCCTCATAAGTTCAAAGCTCCGGTTTTCGCCAAGTACGATGGATCATCCTGTCCAAAACTCCATCTCCGCTTGTATGTCCGAAAAATCCAACCTTACACTACTGACAGAAATTTGTGGGTGCATTTCTTTCAAGATAGTCTGCCAGGGACTCAGCTTGAATAGTTTTATCAACTGGAAGGAGCTAATGTCTGAAACTGGGAGGACCTTGCTGCTGCTTTTTATAAGAAGTATCAGTATAACACCGACCTTGCTCTCACTCGTACTCAGCTTCAGGGTATGTCTATGGGTGCAAGTGAAGGTTTTAAGGACTATGCTCAAAAGTGGAGAGATTTGGCTGGAAGAGTCCAACCCCCTTTGTCTGATAGAGAGTTGGTTGATATGTTTCTAGGGAGGTTTTCCGGTCCATTTCTCAATCATCTGATCGGCAGTTCGTCATATGGGTTTACTGAATTGATTTTGACTGGGGAGAGAGTAGAAACTGGTATCCTATGTGGTAAGATACAGAAAGGTACTTCATCAAGTGCAGAAAAGAAGCCTTTCACCGGTAAGAAAGAAGCTAGTGCAGTCTACGGCTCGAGGAGCCAAAACTGACCTGAACATCGTTAAGCAGTAAATGCGGTAGTAATATCAAGACCCACCGTTGCCCCATAATGCAACAATCAACAAAGAATGGAGAGACCGCAGAGACAGTACACTCGGCTTAATATGACCTTGTCTCAAATTCTACCACAATTATTAAAGACCAACCTGGTAACTCTGAGGGAAGCCCTGAAGAATCCCAGCACCACATCTCCGCTATATAACCCGAACGCCCGTTGCGCCTATCACTCCGATAGCCCAGGTCATGATACAAACAACTGTTGGGCCTTGAAGAATAAGGTGCAAGATTTGATCGAAGCTAAAGAAATTGAGTTTGACACCCCGGAGAAGCCCAACGTCATGGCTGCTCTTATGCCCAAACATGGTCATGGAGTGAATGCTGTGGACGATGATTTATTTGTGACCTCTGTGGAAGAAATTTCTACTCCTCTGATGACAGTTAAGAAGAATCTATTGTTGGCCGGTTTATTTCCGGGTTGTGGCGAAGGTTGCCACCTATGTTCAATCCTTCCTACTGGTTGCCATTTATTGAAATCAGGTGTTCAACGCCTGATGGATAACAAAGAGATCATGTTCAAAAAGACTTTGATTCCGTTAGTTCCAATTGAAGATGTTGCCATCATAACCATTTCCGCCAATCCTTCCAAGGCTTCCTCGAGAAAGCCTGTTAGGATTACATTTGTTCCAAGAATCGCTCTGATAATCATTATTATCCCTGGTCCTATCCCATACACTTCAGATAAGGCCGTCCCTTGGCACTATGGGGCCGATGTGTATTACCATGGAGTTAAGCAAGACTTAAAGATTGAAGAAGTTGATGCTGGTATAAGCAATATTGTCAGGGCTAGCAAGGTCACCAGAAGTGGAAGACTCTTTTCTCCCGAGATTTCCCCTCCGACTGTTCACAAACTCATTGTCATTCCATCTTCTAGTACATCAGCTACCATCCCAGTGCCTATTCCAGTTATTACCCCTGTCTCCGAGCCATCTGGCACTCGGGGAAAAGAAATCACAGGTGAGCCTGCCCGGACGGAGGCGCCTAAGAAGATCATTATAGAAACCTCTAAGCAGGAGATAGAGGAAATTCTGAAGATTATCAAGAAGAGCGACTACAACGTAGTCGAGCAGCTGGGGAAGACCCCGTCAAAAATCTCCATGTTGTCCTTGTTATTGTGTTCGGAAGCCCATGCAAAGGCTTTAATTGCTTTCCTCAAAACTTCGCATGTGCCGCAGGAAACTTTGGCTGATCAGTTCAAAGATTGCGTAGTTTGGTTGCCGACAATGGGTTGGGTTTCTCAGACGCGGATCTAACTGCTAAAGGAAGAAATCACAATGATGCTCTACACGTCTCGATCGAGTGCAGGGGCACTACTCTGACCCACGTACTGGTGGATACTGGGTCCTCATTAAATGTTTTGCCAAAGAAAGCATTAGACCGTCTAGACTGTGAAGGTTTGATTATGAAGCCGAGCAATATTGTGGTTAGAGCTTTCGACGGGTCAAAAAGGATGGTGCATGGGGAGGTTGACGTCCCTGTTAAAGTTTGCTCCCAGACTTTTGCATCTACTTTCTACGTGATGGATATCCGACCATCATATTCCTGCTTACTGGGTCTCCCTTGGATTCATAAGGCTAGGGCAGTGGCTTCTATGCTCCATCATATTTTGAAATATCCAATGAAGGGGAAGATCGTCACGGTACAAGGTGATGAGGAGTACATGGTGAGTCATCTTAATTCCTTTCTCTATGTGGAGATGGATGGGGAGTTCATCGAAACCCCGTGTCATAACTTTGAAGAGGTCCCCCAGACTCTGGCGTCGACTGAAGTTGCTGCTGACAAACCTTCGATGAAGATGGCTTCCTTCAAAGATGCCAGGGCTGTAATTGAAAAAGGTGGGTGTGCAAATTGGGGTCAACTCCCTGATTTCTCACACAAAACTGACAAGTTTGGTTTGGGCTTTACTGCAGAGGCTCAAAGGGTTGTTCGGCGCGGGCGGATTGGAAGACCTCCTCTGCATATCAATAGTCAGGGAGTGAATGAAATTGAGGATGATGAAGAAGAGTCAGATATCGACAGCTGGATCTACCCAACTACCAATGGTGGATTGAACAACTGGACGACAAAGGACTTCGTGCATGTTGCTTTTATTACACAGTAATAGACTTTTTTTTTGAGATTTGTAATAAACAGTTTAAAACTTTACGGCCCGGTGCCTTGCCCGAGGCACCTTGGCTTTGTCTGTGAGGGATTATTATTTGTCATTTTTATATATCATCAATATAGCATTGGACGTTTTCTTGCATTACAAATTTTGCGCTCCTTGTTTTTCCTTTCTATCTCGCACTTTATCAAAAAAGCTATTGTCTTACACACACTCACGTATCATAATGTAGATCCACATCTACTCTGGATCCCATTGATAACGACTCTGCTACTGCTAGTTATGACTTCAAAAATCCGATCAACCAAGTCGAGGACGAAGGTGAGGATGATTGTGAGGTGCCTGGGGAACTTGCTAGACTGTTACTACAGGAAGAGAGGGCCATACAGCCTCATGAAGAGCTAGTGGAATCAGTGAATTTGGGTACAGAGGAAGACAGGAAAGAGGTCAAGATAGGTGCAAATTTGGAGCCTAGTGTCAAGCAACGGTTGATACAGATGCTACGCGACTATGTTGAGATTTCGCTTGGTCTTATGAAGATATGCCTAGTTTGGACACTGATATTGTGGTACACCGCCTGCCAATCAAAGAAGACTGTCCTCCGATATAGAAGAAGGTTCGCCGTATGCGCCCAGAGATGTCTGAGAAAATCAAAGCTGAGGTCATGAAACAGTTCGACATCGGATTTCTAGCTGTTACTTCTTACTCACATTGGGTTGCCAACGTAGTCCCGGTGCCTAAGAATGATGGTAAGGTACGGATGTGTGTGGACTATAGAGATCTAAACAGGGCGAGCCCCAAAGATGATTTCCCACTTCCTCACATCGATGTTCTGGTCGACAACACTGTGCAACATAAGATGTTCTTCTTTATGGATGGTTTTTCTGGTTACAATCAGATTAAGATGAATCCCGAGGACATGGAGAAGACAACTTTCGTTACACAGTGAGGCACCTTCTGTTACAAGGTAATGCCTTTCGGGTTGAAGAATGTTGGGGAAAATTATCAGCGCGCCATGGTCACTTTGTTCCACGACATGATTCACCATGAGATTGAGTTTTACGTTGATGACATGATTGTAAGCTCCCAGACTAAAGAAGAACACCTTGACCATCTCCAGAAACTATTCGACAGGTTGAAGATGTACAAGCTGAGGTTAAACCCGAACAAGTGCACCTTTGGGGTAAGGTCTGGTAAGCTGCTGGGTTTCATCGTTAGTGATAAAGGTATTCGAGTGGATCCTACAAAGGTGAAGGTTATACAAGAGATGCCAGCTCCCCGCACAGAAAAGGAAGTCAAAGGATTTTTGGGACGTCTAAATTACATTTCCAGATTCATTTCACATTTGACTGCTACTTGTAAGCCGATCTTCAAACTGCTGAAGAAAGATCAAGTGGTAAAATGGAATGATGAATGTCAGACCGCCTTCGAAAGGATCAAGGAATGCCTCCAAGAGTCACCAATTCTGATGCCTCCAGTTGAAGGAAGACCTTTTATCTTATACTTGACCGTACTGGATAATTCAATGGGGTGCGTGCTGGGGCAGCATGACGAGTCTGGCTGAAAAGAGCACGCTATTTACTACCTTAGCAAAAAGTTTACCGACTGCGAGACCCGATACTCGTTGCTCGAGAAAACTTGCTGCGCTTTGGCATGGGCTGCTCGCCGGCTGAGACAGTATATGCTGACTCACACTACCCTATTGATATCAAAAATGGATCCAATCAAGTATATCTTCGAAAAGCCTGCTTTGTCCGGAAGAATAGCAAGATGGCAGATGATCTTAACTGAGTACGACATCCAATACACAACTCAGAAGGCAATTAAGGGGAGTGTATTGGTAGATCATTTGGCGCATCAGGCCGTGGATGATTACCAATCCATGAATTTCGAGTTCCCGGATGAGAATATCATTTTGGTGACCGATTGTGAAGAACCTGGAAAGGATGAAGGACCTGAGGAAGGATCCCGATGGTCTATGTATTTTGACGGAGCATCAAACACGTTGGGTAATGGCATTGGCGTCATGATCATATCCCCTGAGGGCTGTCATACTCCGTTCACCGCCCGATTATGTTTTAACTGCACCAACAATATGGAGGAGTATGAAGCATGCATCCTGTGCCTTCGAGCTGCTATTGACCTAAGGATTAAGTTCTTGAGTGTGTTTGGAGATTCCGCTCTAGTGATCAGTCAGATCAAAGGCGAGTGGGATACGAAACACCCAATTCTTATTCTTTACAAAGAGTATGTGTTGACATTGCTTCCACACTTTGAGGAGATAACCTTTGAACATTTCCCAAGTGAAGAGAACCAGTTAGCGGACGCGCTAGCTACTATGTCTTCTATGTTCAAGGTCAGGTGGGACAATGAAGCTCCCCAAATTACCATTGAGAGGTTGGACGAACCCGCGCATTGCTGTGACATTGAGACTGAAGAGGTGGCAGATAAACCCTGGTTCCACGAGGTAAAGAGGTATCTTGAAGCTCAAGAGTACCCCGAGGATGCATCTGTTAATGATAAGAAGTTCTTGAGAAGGTTCGCTGCAAAGTTCTTCATCAGTAATGGGATTCTTTATAAGCGTAACCATGATTCAACCTTACTGTGATGTGTAGACAAAAGCGAGGCAGAAAGGATTATGGCAGAGTTACATAAAGGTACTTTTGGAACTCATTCCAGTGGACATACCATGGCAAAGAAAATCCTACGGGAAGGATATTATTGGTCTACTATGGAAGCCGATTGTTATCAGCATTCTCGGACCTGTCATAAGTGCCAAGTCCACACTGATAAGGTGCATGTACCTCCAGTTCCTATGAACATCTTGACAACTCCTTGGCCTTTTGCAATGTGGGGAATTGACATGATCGGCGAGATCAGACCTACTGCGTCTAACGGGCATCATTTCATTTTGGTAGCTATTGATTATTTCACGAAGTGGGTTGAGGCAGCTTCCTTTGCTACAGTAACCAAGAACGTCGTAGCGCGGTTTATCCGACACAACTTGATCTGTCGATATGGTGTACCAGAGAGGATCATTACGGATAATGGTACAAATCTTAACAATACAATGATCACCGAGCTCTGCAAACAGTTTAAGATACAACATCACAACTCTTTTCCTTACCGGCCGAAGATGAATGGGGTTGTTGAAGCAGCAAATAAGAATATCAAGAAGATTGTGTAGAAGATGACGGTGACCTATAAAGACTGGCATAAGATGTTACCATTCGCTCTTCGTGGGTACCGTACCTCAGCGCAGACATCAACAGGGGAAACACCCTACTCTTTGGTGTATGGCATGGAGGCAGTCTTACCCATTGAGGTCCAGATACCTCTCTTCGGATTATGAAGGATGCATATTTGAGCGAGGACGATTGGATCCAGACCCGACTTGATCAACTGAATTTAATCGATGAAAAGAGACTTACTGCTATTTGTCATGGTCAGACGTACCAAAATTGAATGATCAAGGAATTTAACAAGACAGTTAGACACCAAGAATACCAAGTCGGGGATCTAGTAATCAAGCGCATCATATTACTGCAAGGTGATCCCCGGGGAAAATAGACCCCTACGTACGAAGGGCCATTTGTGGTTAAGAACATTTTCTCGGGAGGAGCTATGGTTCTAACCACCATGGATGGTGACGACCTTCCTTACCCCGTCAATGCAGACATAGTGAAAACATACTACGCATGATCAAAGACCCGCTAGGTCGACTGGCCTAGGCAAAAATAAGGGCTTCCCGGCGAACCAAAAGGGTTTGGGAAAAAGTAAGGGATGAAAATGAAAAAAAATACTGTACACCCGGCAAGTCGAAAACCTGAAAAGGCGGCTTGGGCAAAAAAGGGTATCCCGGTGGACTGAAAACCCGAAAGGGAGGTCCAGGCAAAAATTAGGGATCATAGCGTAACACTATGTCTCGTTGGATCATATTGCAACCAGACTTCGGTATCGACTATCAAGCTCAGACGGCACCAATCAATCTGATCTACCTTCAACCAAGTAGCAAAGTGATGAGACGCTCGAAGATATAAAGGCAATAGCAGAGTTGGAACCCAGTGGGATTTTTCACATAGCTGTTTTTCTTTGTTTTTCACAAATTGTATAATTTATATCTTTTGGCGGCGTTCTCTTACTAGGACGTCAGCCTCTTGTACAAAACGCCTATTACAGGCCAACTTCAAAATCAATACAATTCATTTTACAACAAATTTCAAAATTGTTTTTTCTTTTCCTGTTTTGTTTTGCAAGAACATCCAATGATTCATTTTTTGATATATGCCTTTGAAAATAATTGTTGCTCATAAATATTTACATGCGAAACAAAAGACAATTACTCGTAATTCCAGGAACATGGGCTAACAAGAATGTCCAAACCTTACAGTTTCTCTACCCACCAGGTACAGGGACAGAGCCAGCCTGAGAATATGACTAAAAATGCATACACTCCCCGCAAAGTAGGAAATGTTTGAAGATAGTGGTGTCAATTCTCCCCAAACAGAGTTTATCTATCACCAACAATGGAAGACTATCCCCAGTGAAGTTTATTTCTTCCACAAGCAGAAACTAAATCCCCGACAGGGTTCATTATCACCAACAACGGTAATTCATCCCCAGCCGAGGTTATTTCTCCAAATCAGCAGACCTTCTGACAGAGTATCTCTTCCCCATGGAGTCATTCTCTCGCCAGTTTATGCTCCAGTAGAGTTATTCTCCCGCCAATTTGTTCTCAAATCATCTTCGATCGTTATCCCCAGCGAGAACGAAGAATTCAACTCCTTGAACTCTCCAGCAGTAGTCCGGGACTTATTTTCCCCAACTAAAGAACATCACAAGAACATTGCATATCTATACATCATGGCATATGCATACGCATCATACAACACAATCTCATTTATTTTGAGAACATCATTATTCGTTACATGTCATGCATCATGACATTACATACGACTAACTCTTTACCTTTCAGGGAAAGATGAAATCAAAATTCTCACAAGTTTCTCTGGTTCAGTCAAACTAATGCTAAGATTTCTATTCCAATTCAAGCTATGAAGAACGGATCCGACTGGATAATATCTTGATTTCTCCATCATACTTTGAAGCCCAGAGAAAGGCCGAATAACAATACCAAAAAACCGCGAAGCCTGGAATCGACGAGATAGTGGTTTATCTTAAATTTAAGCTATGAATCCCGTATTCGACCGAATAATAGTTTAATCCCCAGCAAGTTATTGTGAAGCCTGAGAACGACCAGATAGCAATGCAAGTTACTGTGAAGCCTGGATTACGACCAGATAGCAGTACAAAGACACCATGAAGCCTGGAATCGACCAGATAGTGGTATATCATAAACACAAGCGGTAAAGCCCGGAGATCGACCGAAAAACAACTTAACAAGGTATTGTGAAGCCTGGAAATCGACCAGATAGCAGTACAGGACACCATGAAGCCTGGATTCGACCAGATAATGGTATAAGACATCGTGAAGCCTAGATTACGACTAGATAGCAGTAAAAGACACTGAAGCCCGGGACTACGACCAGATAACAGTAAGGGACACTACGAAGCTTGGATTTCGACCAAATAGCAGTTTACCCGGCCAATTACTATGAAGACCGGAAATTGACCGGATATTAGTAGGCCTTAAAATCAAATGGAAGCCCGGATGCGACTAGATAACCACTTGATTTCTTCTGAAGCCTGGAACACGACCAGATATAAAGTAAGAAGTTGTGAAGCCTGGATTACAACCAGATAGCGGCAACGGACACTGAAGCCTGGGACATGACCAGATAACAGTATGGGACACTGCGAAGCTTGGATTTCAACCAAATAGCAGTTTACCTGGACAATTACTAAGAAGCCTGGAATCGACCGGATATTAGTGTGCCCTAAATTCAAGTTGAAGCCCGGATGCGACCGGATAACAACTTAATTCCTTCTGAAGCCTGGAGTACGACCAGATAAGAACTGAGAAATCGCGAAGCCTGGAAAACGACTGAATAGCAAGTTTAATCTCATCTCCTCGTTAAGTCACTATAAATCCTGGAGCACGACCAGATAGCAGTCGATCTTATCACTATAAAGCCTGAATCACGACCAGATAGTAGCTCATTTTCACCTCTTCGACCAAGAGATGATTCTCCAATAGAATAACGGACGACCGAAGCTCCTAAAATTCAACTTTTACCAAGACAGAGACCAGCATTCCCCAGCGAAGTCCTCCTCAAATAACATGTATACAAGCTCTCTCAAAGGCATCTCTTATGCGATCGACACTCCTTCGGATGGAATCTTTAAGCCCATCCTCCGTCATCAATCTCCAAATGGAATCCATAAGCCCATTCCTGACATCACAAGACAAGCACCACTTCATGCGAGTGCAAATTTCTGGGCACTCTAGTGTTCAATCATCATCCACCTTCGGATCACGAAAGGCAAGCAAGACAATCTACATCCTCAGGTTTAAGAAGATTGAACAGGGGCAGCTGTTGTACCCCAAAATTTTCCCTCCCATATTTCTCAATACATTTCAAGTGAGATCCTCAAATTGCTCAACGAAGTCCAAGGGTTGGCCAGACAAACTCTCTCCTAAGGCAGTCTACTTCAAATTAGGGTTTCAGTTTGCATCAAGGTACTTGAGTACAAAGGATCCCAAATGCTAACCATGGTCCTAATATGTTCTCAAGAGCATCCATGTCAAGTTTCAAGCCCTACAGAGAAAGTTTGCTCAGTCAATTGCTCAAAGGCCTGAAAATCGACTATGCTAGGGCAAAAGTCAACTATGTCCTACATACAGTCAAACTTCAAGATTTTTGGTCAACATCCTCATTTTGAAGTATTATTCATCATTTGATCAAGGGTTGATCATGATTCCATAAGGATTGCTCACAATTCCTTAAAACTCAAAAGTTGCTAAATTAGGGTTTTATAGGAAAAGTCAACTCAACTTTGACCAAGCATAACTTTCTGATACTTTATCAAGAATGAACCATCCAAAGATGATTTTGAAGAGGATGTGATTCCCTACAATTCCTCTTCATCTACCAAGTTCAAAAAATGCACTCACAAGAAGATATAAATTTGGACATTATAGGTCATTTTGAAAAGTCAACAAAAACACCTTTTTTGTCAAAGCTTCATACATGAACATGGAAGACTCAATTGAGATGAGACCAAAAGGATTGCTTAGAGTACATCTTAAGCTTTCTAAAAAGTCAAAGAACACATGTCTAGGGTCAAAATCGAAGGAGTTATGCATTGCTGAAGTTGACCCTTTTTGCAAAATTGCCAAAAGTCAAAAGTGGCCAAAATTGCATTTTTTGTCAAATGGGCCAAACTTTTTGTGTTTGTATTGAGTTTGTAACATGGTCCACGACCCATGATCCTTCCCACTTGCCTTTATTTTATTTTTGTCATTTATTTTGATTTTTATTTCAATTAATTTAATTTAAATCAAAATAAAATCATGAAAATATCAAAACTAATCAAGGCTTGAGATTTTGTGCATGTTTAGGTCTCTTATACAACTGGGAAGAGAATCAAATCGCGCAAGGCTTGTTTGGACAGAAAAGGATTGAATTTGTCTTGTTTTGGAAAGATTTGATGCAAGGGTGAATCAATGATCAAATCTTCATAATCGCAAGGATTTGATGCAAACTTGGAACCCTAATGCACTCTATGATATATGTTGAACAAATCCAAAGCAAAAGAACAAGGATTGGAGGCGTGAGAAGCTGAGATAAAACTTGCAAAAACTCAATAAAAGTGGTGAATCAAATTCCAATTCCAGGCTTCTTCAAGCCATTCCAAGCATACCATTCGCTTGTTGGGCATCTAAGGAGTCTATCCCAATCATTAGCAAGCGTTTTCGTTCCCAGATACACACTGTAAGTATCCCATGAACCCCATGTTTTCTTGAAATTGAATCTCATAAATCTTGCATTGTTAGCATGATTTGTTCATATATTCTGAATCCTTGAAACATTTGCAAGCTAATGATAATAATGAATTGCATTTTTATCAACCATACAGAAAGTTGCCATGATTAGGGTTTAGGATTCATTTTTAGGGATTTTGCTTGCAGGAACAATTAGCCATGGAGAGTGGTACCATGATGCTCGTGAGGTTGCCATGAGTTGATTGGTACCACTAGAATTGATTTATGACGCGTGCAGTGAATTTTGGAAGATTACAGGGGCTATACCTACATTTGGCGTCTATAGGTAAAAGTCCAAAAATCTAAAACGAAGGACAGGGGTAGATGACGACTGCGTGGCAACACATCATTCGTCCGTTTGAATTCTGGCACATTTGTTTGATAGTTGGCATTGTTTTCATTATATTATTATTATTTCATATACTAACAAATAAATCCAAGTGGCCTAGTGGTAGCCAGGGAAGGCGTTAAGTCTTTGCAGGCATGAGGTCATGGGTTCGACCCCTGCCTCCAACATTTTCCATTTTCTCAATTTCTCTTTATAGATCATGTACCCCGCGCGTTCTGAAGCTTACCATGTGCCTCCAATCAGTCAGCCACAAGATCCATCTCTATCCAGATCTAGCGTTTCTCACAAGGAGGTCCATGATGCACCCTAGTCAAGCCAATGCACAGGATCTGGGAAGTCAAACATGGACCAAGGCTTATTGGGCTTGAAAGTCATATTGACACCCCCCTTTTTGCTTTGATATCAGGCCCATTTCTTTATTTTTCTTTTCTATTTCTTTATTCAATTTATTTTGATTAATTATTTTCTAACATAAAATTAATTCTTTTTTATAAAAAAAACTCATAAAATCAATTTTCAACAATTTAGGTTTAGGTTTTATTTTTATCAAATTTAATTTAATAATTATTTAATTTAATTTTAGGGTAATTTTAACCTTTTTGTAAATAAATTAAAATCAATTAGAAAAGTAGGATTTGTTTGATTTTATTTTCTTTTCTTAAAATAAAAAAAAAATAAAAATAGGTCAAATTAATTACTTTTCTCAAATTAAATTAACTAGAAACTAGGTTTGTATTTATTTAATTAAAACCTTATTTTTCTCAAAAAAAAAATCAAAAACAACAAAAAATGATTTTTCTTTCAATTAGGTTTAGACGGGGTCAAAACCCTAATTTTTCCTCGTTCTCGATTCATCGCGCGCATTTATTATTTTTACGATATTAATGTAACTGCTCATGGGATGTAATAGTTTAACTAGGATTTTTCTTTTATTTATCGTTTTACGGGTTTTGTACTATGTAATTAATCTCCCTCCCCGAAACCTTGTAATAGCGTAGTTTTATTTCTCGCATTTTAATTTTCGCAAATATTAACTGTTAGATGTATGATAATAGGATTGCATGACAAGAATGTATGTTAATTTTAAAATGGTTAGCAAACCCTAAATGTGCAAAGATAATAACTAAGATCAAATCACTTGCACATGCGCACTCCTAGGGTATACTCTCACTTCGGTTGCCTTCGTTAAACGATCATTAAGTATAGGGTGTCTTAGTGATTGCCCTCTTGTCTAGACAAAGATCAAATGTTGCCTCGGAAATGTTGCCTCGGAAAGGTTGGCTCGGAAATATTGCCTCGAATATGATCTTAAGACACTAGGGTTATTACTAAGACATCCTAACATTGCTTTAGTGATCGTACGTCCCTTTCGAATTGACCCTTACAACTCCAACGACGGTGCTACCTACTCATGAATAGTGGGTTAGCGTTGTCTAAAGGAAACAAGAACAGAAACATTCTTTTTTTGAGTAGGTAGATGCTAGTAGGTACTTGCTCAAAAATCAAACTTTTCCACACTTACACTCTTTTCAAACAAAGTTTTCAAAACAACTTCGTAACACTCTTGAAGAAAAAAGCAAGGGTTAAAACGAAGTAAACAAAAACTTTTCAAAACACACAAACACGAAAGCAATTTTAAAATGATGAGCAAGTACCTAAGAGCCCGTAGAAAACTACGGATAAAAAGGGTGCTAATACCTTCCTTTTCTATAATCTACCCCCCGTACTCAAAATCTCGAAAAAAGGATTTTTTTTGTGCTTTTTTCCTTTCCAGTTGGATAAAATTAAAGTCGGTGGCGACTCTTGCTTACCGCGACATTTTGCGAACGAAAAACGCAAAACGCAAACCAGTATTAAACAGTCCGGTTCTGCCACCGTATAAAACTATCATTTTGAGAGTCCTGGCCACGATACAAATGACTGCTAGGCTCTGAGAAACAAAGTACAAGACTTGATTGAAACCAAGGAGATAGATTTTGATGCTCCGGAGAAGCCAAATGTCATAACTTCTCCCATGCCTAAGCACGACCATGGAGTCAATGCTATTGATACTGATTTGTTTGTTACCTCTGTCAATGAAGTGTCTACTCCTCTCATGACTGTCAAGAAGAATTTGCTATTGGCTGGTTTACTTCTGGGTTATGGTGAAGGTTACCATATGTGTTCGCTTCTACCTTCTGGTTGCCACTTGCTGAAGTTAGGTGTTCAGCGACTGATGGATATCAGAGAGATTTTGTTTGAGAAAAGTATGATTCATGTTGTTCCAATTGAAGACGTTGCCATTATAACCATTTCCGCCAATCCTTCCAAGGTTTCCTCGAGAAGACCTGTTAGGATTACATCTGCTCCAAGAATTGCTCTGTTGATAATCACTGTTCCTGTTCCTGGTCCTGTCCTGTATGTCTCGGACAAAGTTGTCCCATGATATTATGGTGCCAATGTGTACTATCATGGCATCAAACAAGATATGAAAGATGAAGAGGTTGATCCTGATATTGATAACATTGTCGGAACCAGCAAAATCACTCGAAGTGGAAGGGTCTTCTCTCCCAATATTTCCCCTAAGACTGTTAACAAGCCTATTGTCATTACATTTGTTATTCCTGCTAGTAAATCAACTACTGTTCATGTTCTTACACCAGTCAGCAAATCATCTGATACCCGCGGCAAAGAGGTTGTAGGTGAGCCTGCCCAGATGGAGGCGCCTAAGAAAATTGTTGTAGAAGCCTCTAAGCAAGAAATAGAGGAAAAACTAAAAATCATTAAGAAGAGCGACTACAATGTGGTCGAGCAGCTGGGGCAGACCCCATCGAAGATATCCATGTTGTCTCTGTTGTTGTTTTTTGAAGCCCATGCGAAGGCTTTCATTGCATTTCTCAAGACTACGCATGTGTCGCAAGAGACTTCAGATGACCAGTTCAAGGATTGTGTGGCCAGCCTGACTGCTGATAATGGGCTAGGTTTTTTAGATGCAGATTTGACACCAAAAGGAAGGAAGCATAATGATGCACTACATTTCTCGATCGAATGCAGGGGCACCACTATGGCTCATGTGCTGGTAGATATTGGGTCTTCACTGAATGTTCTGCCGAAGAAGGCATTAGACCGGTTGGATTTCAAGGGTTTAACTCTAAGGCCTAGTAACATTGTGGTAGGGGATTTTGACGGATCAAAGAGAATGGTGCACGGGGAGGTGGACATCCCTGTCAAAATAGGTTCTTAGACTTTTGGGTCCACCTTCTATGTGATGGATATCAAGCCATCATATTCTTGTTTGTTGGGTTGTCCTTGGATCCACGAGGCTGGGGCAGTCACCTCCACACTCCACCAAATGCTGAAGTATCCGGTGAAAGGAAATATTATTATGGTGCAGGGTGAAGAAGAATATATGGTGAGTCACCTCAATTCCCTCCGCTACATAGAGATGGACGGGGAATTCATATAAACTCCTTGTAATAATTTTGAAGAGGTCCGTCAGATCTTGGCATCAACTGAAACTACTAGCAACAAACCTCCTTTGAAGATGGATTCTTTCAAAGACGCCAGGGTCGTGGTTGAAGAAGGTGGGTGTGCCAATTGGGGCCAACTCCCTGATTTCACTCATAAAACTGATAAATTTGGTTTGGGCTTTACTACAGGGGCTCAAAGGGCTGTTAGACACGCTCAGGCTGGAGGACATCCCCCACGCATCAGCAATCGTGGGATTAAAGCCATTGAAGACAGTGAAGAGGACTCGGACATTGACAGCTTGATCTATCCAACTACCAACGGTGGACCAAGTAACTGGACGGCTAGGGAATTCATACATGTTTCTTTTATTTCGCAGTAATTGACTTATTTGTTTTAAGATTTGTAATAAACAGTTCGAAACTTTACGGCCTGGTGCCTTGCCCGAGGCACCTTGGCTTTGCTTGTGAGGGCTATTATTTGTCATTTCATAATCATTAATAAAGCATTGGACGTTTCTTGCATACAAATTTTGCGCTCTCTATTTTTATTTCCTGCTTTCACTTTATCAAAACAGCTATTCTCTTACACACCCTCACGTATCATAATGCAGATCCATATCCACTCTGGATCCCATTGATAACAGCTCTGCTATTTCCAGTTATGACTTCAAAAATATGATCAACCAAGCCGAGGACGAAGGTGAGGATGATTGTGAGGTGCCTGGAGAACTTGCTAGACTACTACAACAGGAAGAAAGGGCCATACAGCCTTATGAAGAGTCGGTTGAGACAATGAACTTGGGTACTGAGGAAGACAGAAAAGAGGTTAAAATAGGTGCAAATCTGGAACTTAGCGTCAAACAGAGGTTGATACAGATGTTGCACGAATATGTTGAAATTTTCGCTGGTCCTATGAAGACATGCCTGGTTTGGACACTGATATTGTGGTACATCGCCTTCCGACTAAAGAAGACTGCCCTCCCGTTAAGCAGAAGGTTCGTCGTATGCGCCCTGAAATGTCAAAGAAAATCAAGGCAGAGGTCATGAAACAGTTCGATGCAGGATTCTTAGCTGTCACTTCGTATCCACAGTGGGTTGCTAACATTGTTCCGGTACCTAAGAAGGACGGTAAGGTACGGATGTGTGTGGATTACAGAGATCTGAACAGGGAAATCCCCAAGGATGACTTCCCATTTCCTCACATCGATGTTCGGGTTGATAACACCGTGCAACACAAAATCTTCTCCTTCATGGACGGTTTCTCTGGCTACAATCAGATCAAGATGGCTCCTGAAGACATGGAGAAGACAACCTTCATTACACAGTGGGGCACCTTCTGCTACAAGGTGATGCCTTTTGGGTTGAAGAATGCTGGGGAAACCTATCAGCGCGCCATGGTCGCTTTGTTCCATGATATGATTCACCATGAGATTGAAGTTTATGTCGATGATATGATAGCCATGTCTCAGACTGAGGAAGAACATCTTAATCATCTCCAAAAGCTGTTCGAAAGGTTGAAGACATACAAGCTGAGGTTGAATCCGAAAAAGTGTACCTTCGGGGTAAGGTCTGGTAAGCTTATGGGTTTCATCGTCAATGAAAAGGGTATTCAGGTAGACCCTGCAAAGGTAAAATCCATACAAGAGATATCGGTTCCCCGCACAGAAAAAGAAGTTAGAGGTTTCTATGGACGTCAGAATTATATCGCCAGGTTCATTTCGCATCTGACTGCTACTTGTGAGCCAATCTTTAAGCTTCTAAAGAAAGATCAAGTGGTAAAGTGGAATGATGAATGCCAGACCTCTTTCGAAAGAATCAAGGAATACCTTCAAGAACAACCAATTATGATGCCTCCAGTTGAAGAAAGACCTTTGATATTATACTTGACAGTGCTAGACAATTCAATGGGGTTTGTGTTGGGGCAGCATGACGAGTCTGGTCGAAAAGAGCACGCAATTTATTACCTTTGCAAAAAGTTTACCGACTGTGAGAGACGATACTCATTGCTCGAGAAAACTTGATGTGCTTTGGCATAGGCTGCTCACCGACTGAGACAGTATATGCTGACTCACACTACCTTGTTGATATCAAAGATGGATCTGATCAAGTATATTTTCGAGAAGCCCGCTCTCTCCGGAAGGATAGCAAGGTGGAAAATGATCTTAACTGAGTACGACATACAATATACAACCCAAAAAGTTATAAAGGGGACTATATTGGCTGGTTATTTGGCTCATCAGGCCGTGGATGACTACCAGTCCATGAATTTTGAGTTCTCGGATGAGAATATCATGGTGGTGACTGACTACGAAGAACCTGGACCAGATGAAGGACCTGAAGAGGGATCCCGATGGTCTATGTATTTTGATGGAGCCTCGAACTCACTGGGTAACGACATTGGCGCTGCGATCATATCTCCCGAAGGCTATCATACTCTGTTCACCGCCCGATTATGTTTCAACTGCACCAACAACATGGCGAAGTATGAAGCGTGTATCATGGGTCTCTGAGCTGCTATTGACCTAAGGATTAAGTTCTTAAGTGTATTTGGGGATTCCGCTCTAGTGATAAGTCAAATCAAAGGTGAGTGGGATACGAAGCACCCGAACCTTATTCCTTACAAAGAGTATGTACTGACATTGCTCCCACACTTTGAAGAGGTAACCTTTGAACATTTCCCACGAGAAGAGAACCAGTTGGTGGATGCGCTAGCTACCATGTCTTATATGTTCAAAGTTAGGTGGGACAATGAAGCTCCCCAAATTACCATTGAGAGGTTGGATGAACCACTACACCGCTGTAAAATCGGTACCGAAGAAGTGGAAAACAAACCCTGGTTCCATGAAGTCAAAAGGTATCTCGAGGCTCAGGAGTATCCCGAAGGGGCATCTGTCAAAGATAAGAAGTTTCTGAGAAGGTTCGCTGTGAAGTTCTTCCTTAGTAATGGGATCCTCTATAAACGCAACCATGACTCCACACTATTATGGTGCATAGACAAGAGCGAAGTAGAGAGGATCATGAAAGATCTGCATGAAGGCACTTTCAGAACCCATTCTAGTGGACATACCATGGCTAAGAAGATCCTACGGGAAGGATATTACTGGTCCACTATGGAAGCCGATTGTTGTTAGCACTCCCGAACTTTTCATAAGTGCCAAGTCTACACTGATAAGGTTCATGTGCCTCTAGTTCCTTTGAACGTCCTGGCAGCTCCTTGGCCCTTTGCGATGTGGGGCATCGACATGATTGGCGAGATCAGACCTATTATGTCTAACGGGAATCGTTTCATCTTAGTAGCCATTGATTACATCACAACATGGGTTGAGGCAGCTTCCTTTGCTACAGTAACCAAGAACGTCATGGCGCAGTTTATCCGACACAATCTGATCTGTCGATATGGTGTACCAGAGAGGATTATTACTAATAATGGTACAAATCTCAACAACACAATGATCACCGAGCTTTGTAAACAGTTCAAGATACAACATCATAATTCTTCTCCCTACCGGCCGAATATGAATGGGGCTGTTGAAGCAGCTAACAAGAACATCAAGAAGATTATACAGAAGATGACAGTGACATATAAAGACTGGCATGAGATGTTACCATTCGCTCTTCATGGGTACCATACCTCAGCATGGACGTCGACAGGGGAAACACCCTACTCTCTGGTATATGGCATGGAGGCAGTCCTACCCATCGAAGTCCAGATAACTTCTCTCAAGATTATTAAGGATGCGGGTTTGAAAAAAGACGACTGGATCCAGACTCGACTTGATCAGCTAAATCTAATCGATGAGAAGAGACTTACTGCTATCTACCATGGTCAGACATATCAAAAGTGAATGATCAAAGCTTTTAACAAGAAAGTCAGGCGTCAAGAATATCAAGTCGGGGATATGGTGATCAAATGCATCATATTGCCGCAAGGTGACCCCAGGGGCAAATGGACTCCCACGTACGAAGTGCCATTTGTGGTTAAGAAAATTTTCTCGGGAGGAGCTATGATTCTAACCACCATGGATGGTGACGACCTTCCTCACCTTGTCAATGTAGACATAGTGAAAAGATACTACGCATAATCAAAGACCCGCTAGGTTGACTGGCCTAGGAAAAAATAAGGGCTTCCCGGTGAACCAAAAAGGTTCAGGAAAAAGTTAGGGATTGAAGCATATCACTATGTCTCATTAGATCATCTTGCGACCAGACTTCGGTATTGACTATCAAGCTCAGACAGTGCCAATCAATATGATCAACCTTCGGCCAAGTAACAAAGTGATGGGACGCTTGAAGATATAAAGGCAATAATAGAGTTGGAACCCAAGGGGGTTGTTTCACATAGCTGTTTTTCCTTATTTTACACAAATTGTATAATTTCTATCTTTCGGCGGCATTCTCTTACTAGGACGTCATCCTCCTTGTACAAAACGCCTATTACAGGCCAATTTCAAAATCAATACAAGTCATTTTTAAAAAACTTCAATCTGTTTTTTTTCTTTTTTTCCGTTTTGTTTTGCAAGAACGTACAATGATTTATTTTTGATATATGCATTTGAAAATGATTGCTGCTCATACATATTTACATAAGAAACCAAGGCAATTACTCGTAATCCCAGAAAAAGGGAAAAATAAGAAGCGCCAAACCCAACGGTTCCTCTGCCCAGCAGGTATCGGGATAGAGCCAGCTTGGGAACATAATTATTGGTACATACACTCCCCATAGAGTAAAAGTACCCAAGAGGCATTGATGTCAGCTTTTCTGAAACAGGACATAACTGTCCCCAGCCGAGGTTTGTAATCGCAGGAGAGTCAACAAATTTCATTCCCCAAGTGGAGTCTATTTCTACAGATACAGAAGCTCAATCTCCAACAGAGCTCATCACTTCCAGCAACAGAATTTCATCCCCAGCTAACTTTATTCCTCCGGATCAGCAGATCTACCAACAGAGTATCTCTTCCCCCAAAGTCTGGTCCCCGCAGAGTTATTCTCCAGCATCTCTTCCGGCAGAATATTCACAAATCTCCATCAACCGTCAGGTATTTATTTTCCCAGACACAAGCATACCCCGACAACATTTCATGAACATACATCATGGCATACACATACATATCATATACAGCATAATCTCATTTATCTTGGGAACATCATCTCACCTTGCATTTCATGCATCACATATAACTAACCCTGATATCTTTTCAGGAAGAGACGATTAGCTTCAACAAATCCAACAATTATACAGATCACATCTACACACAACTAATGGAAACTCAGTTCCCGAAATCAAACTGGTTAACTAATCTACATTATCCTATCACAAAGTAACCTTACCCAGGTTCCTTCTGAAGTTTTACACAAACTTATCTCAAAGTAACCTTACCCCGGTTCCTCCTGGAGTTTTACACGAACTTATCACAAAGTAACCTTACCCAGGTTCCTTATGAAGTTTTACACAAACTTATCTCAAAGTAACCTTACCCCGGTTCCTCCTGAAGTTTTACACAAACTTATCTCAAAGTAAACTTACCCCGGTTCCTCCATAAGTTTTACACAAACTTATCTCAAAGTAACCTTACCCCGGTTCCTCCTGAAGTTTTACACAAACTTATAGACTTACCCCGGTTCATTTTGATGTTTTACACGAACTTATCCCAGAGCAACCTTACCCACGTTCCTTCTTGGTTCAGATGTAGTTTTACCCAAACTCCTCACAAAGCAGCCTTGCCCAGGTTCCAGCTCAAAGCCCTACTATCCAGGCTTTTAATATCGAAGTAACCCTACTACCCAGGTTCCTTCTCACAGCCCTACTATCCAGGCTTTTTCATATCGAAGTAACCCCACTACCCAGGTTCCTTCTCAAAGCCCTACTATCCAGGAATTTTCATATTGAAGTAACCCTACTATCTAGGTTCCATATCACAGCCCTACTATCCAGGCTTTTTCATATCGAAGTAACCCCACGACCCAGGTTCCTTCTCACAGCCCTACTATCCAGGCTTTTTCATATCGATGTAACCCCACTACCCAGGTTCCTTCTCACAGCCCTACTATCCAGGCTTTTCATTTCAAAGTAACCCTACTACCCAGGTTCCTTCTCACAGCCCTACTATCTGGGCTTTTTCATATCGAAGTAACCCTACTATCTAAGTTCCTTCTCACAGCCCTACTAACCATGTTCCTTCACACATCCCTACTATCCAGGATTTTTCATATCGAAGTAACCCCACTACCCAGGTTCTTTCTCACAACCCTACTATCCAGGATTTTTCATATCGAAGTAACTCAACTATCCAGGTTCCTTCTCACAGCCCTACTATCCAGGCTTTTTCATGTCGAAGTAACCTCACTACCCAGGTTCCTTCTCACAGCCATACTATCCAGGCTTTTTCATATCGAATTAACCCACTATCCAGGTTCCTTCTCATAGCCCTACTATTTAGGATTTTTTATATCGAAGTAACCCCACTACCCAGGTTCCTTCTCACAGCCCTACTATCCAGGATTTTCATATAGAAGTAACCCCACTACCCAGGTTCCTGCTCACAGCCCTACTATCCAGGATTTTTCATGTCGAAGTAACCCCACTACCCAGGTTCCTTCTCACAGCCCTACTATCCAGGCTTTTTCATATCAAAGTAACCCTACTATCCAGGTTCCTTCTCACAGCCCTACTATCTAGGCTTGTTCATATCGAAGTAACTCCACTACCCAGGTTCCTTCTCACAGCCCTACTATCCAGGCTTTTTCATATCGAAGTAACTCCACTACCCAGGTTCCTTCTCACAGCCCTACTATCTAGGCTTTTCATATCGAAGTAACCCTACTACCCAGGTTCCTTCTCACAGCCCTACTATCCGGGATTTTTCATATCGAAGTAACCCTACTATCTAGGTTCCTTCTCACAGCCCTACTACCCATGTTACTTCTCACGGCCCTACTATCCAGGATTTTTCTTATCGAAGTAACCCCACTACCTAGGTTCCTGCTCATAGCCCTTCTATCCAGGCTTTTTCATATCGAAGTAACCCTACTATCCAGGTTCCTTCTCACAGCCCTACTATCCAGGCTTTTTCATGTCGAAGTAACCCCACTACCCAGGTTCCTTCTCACAGCCCTACTATCCAGGCTTTTTTATACGAAGTAACCCCACTACCCAGGTTCCTTCTCACAGCCCTACTATCCAGGATTTTCATATAGAAGTAACCCCACTACCCAGGTTCCTTCTCACAACCCTACTATCCAGGATTTTTCATGTCGAAGTAACCCCACTACCCAGGTTCCTTTTCACAACCCTATTATCCAGGCTTTTCATATCGAAGTAACCCTACTACCCAGGTTCCTTATCACAGCCCTAATATCCCGGCTTTTTCATATCGAAGTAACCCTACTATCCAGGTTCCTTCTCACAGCCCTACTATCCAGGATTTTCATATCGAAGTAACCCTATTATCCAGGTTCCTTCTCACAGCCCTACTATCCATGCTTTCATATCGAAGTTACCCTACTATCCAGGTTATTTCTCATAGCCTTACTATCCAGGTTCCTCTACTCTTATCTCCAAAGAGCAGTCCACAATACTGTAAGACTAGAACCTGATCAAACACAATGGGTTTCGCATCTCCCCAGTAGAGTAACGGACAACTGAAGCTCCTAAAATTCTATATTTCCGAAGACAGACGCCAACATTCCTCAGCAAATTCTTCCTCAACAACAACAACAACAGGGACTCTCATCAAAGGAATATCTCAGGAAATCCACATTCTCTGGATGGCATCTTTAAGCCAATCTCCGACAATTCTCCGTCGCATCCAGGATGGCATATTTAAGCCCATCTTCGGAAATCTTCTATCATCAATCTCCAAATGGCATCTGTAAGCCCATTCCCGATGTCACAAGTCGAGTTCCACTTTATGCGAGTGCAAATTTCTGGGCACATTAGTGTTCAACTATCTTCCACCTTCAGATTACGAAAGTCAGAGCAGCCAATCTACATCCTCAAGTTTAAGAAGATTGAACAGGGACAACTGTTGTACCCAAAAATTTTCCCTCTCATTTTACTCAACACATGTCTCTTAAGATCCTCAATTTGCTCAAGGTTGCCCAAGATTTGACAAGACAAACTCTCTCCTAAGGCAATGCACCTCAAAATTAGGGTTTCTAGTTTCATTAAGATGGGTGAACCACAAAGGCCTCATATTCTCTCCCTGGTCTTAATATGTTCTCAAGACCCTACATTTCATGTTTCATGCCTTGCACCAGAAGTTTGCTTAGTCAACTGCTCAGATGCTTGAGAATCGACTACATTAGGTCAAAAGTCAATGGTGACCTACATACAGTCAAACTTCAAGATTTTTGGTCAACATCCACATTTTGAAGTGAATTTCATCATTTTATAAAGGATTGATCATGATTCCTCAAGGAATGCTCCAAATTCATCAAAACCCAAAAGTTGCTAAATTAGGGTTTTGCAGGAAAAGTCAACCCAAGTTTGACCAAGCATAACTTCTGCATACTTTATCATAAATTTTCCATCCAAGGATCATTTTGAAGAGGATGCCATTATCTAAAACTCATCTTCATCTCTCAAGTTCAAAATATGCATTCATCAAAAGATATGCATTTCTACATTATAGGTCCTTTTGAAAAGTCAACAAAAACACCTTTTGGGTCAAAGCTTCATACATGAACATGGAAGATCCAATTTAGATGAAACCAAAAGGGTTGTTTATGGGAAATCCTAAGATTTCTAAAAAGTCCAAGGACACCCTCCTAGGGTCAAAATTGAGAGAGTTGTGCATTGCCAAAGTTGATAATTTTTGGGAAATTATTAAAAGTCAACATTGATCAAATTTGCATTTTTCCAAAGGGGCCCATTTTTCTTGCTTGAAACATGTTTCTAATAGGACCCACGACCCCTGAGCTTTTCCACCTATTATTTTATTACTTTTATCATTTATTTTGATTTTTTATTCATTTAAATCAAAATAAATCAAATAAAATGGTAAAATAATGAAAACAAATCAAATCTTGGGATTTTTGTGCACATTTGGAGTCCATGTACAGCTAGCATGATGATGAAATTTTTGAATTGTGCAGGGTTGTAGTTACAGCAAAACGTCCGTAGGTATAAGTCTCTTATCTAATACGACAGTTGCAGCAAAGGAGATGATGCGTGGCAGCCCATGAACGACTGATTTGAATTTTGCACGCATTTTCTGAATCCATTATTTTGTTTTGCTTATTATGTTTTGTTTTCATTATATAAACAAAATAACAAGCTAGCGTAGTTGGCAGCGTATCGTTGGTGATGCGTAGAAGGACCTGGGTTTGATCTCAGGTCCCAACAATTTCTTTGTGTTATTTTTTTTCTATGATCAGGTGTATCACGCTCTCAACCATCCACCATGCACTAGCAATTCATGACCACTGGATGTACTGCTAGCCAGATCTAATGCTTCCTGCTTGAATGTCCTCGGTGCTCCTCAAGTCAACACTTGCACCTAATCCAACATGGTTGACCGGGCTTGGAGCTTATTGGGCTTGAAATTTCAGCTTCACACCCCCTTTTTGCTAGCATATAGGGCCATTCTTTTTATTTTCTTTATTTATTTCTTTTGTTTTAATTATTTTTGTTTAATCATTTTTCACCAAAAAATAATTTTTTTTTAATTAATCATAAAATCAATAAATCACAAAAAACACAAAAAAAAGAATTTTTTTTAATAATAATTTATTTAACTTAATTAGTAAGTTAGGTAAATTTAATTTTTGTCTCATTTAAAATCAAATAGAATCTAGGTTTTAATTTTACAATTTATATTTCTTTTCTCAAATAAAAAACCAAAAACATACAAAATCTTTTTGTACAAAATATTTTCTATTTCTTAATTAATTAATTTAATTTGGAAATTAGGTTAATTTAATTTCTTTCATAATTTAAAAACAATTAGAAATTAGGTTTAATTAATTTGCAATTAAGTGTTTTCTCAAATAAAAATCCACAAAGAACAAAATTTTTTTTCTCTCAATTAGAGTTTTAGGTTATCTTTTCAACCGTCCTCGTATTTAATTCGCCACGCACTTGTTAATTATTTTTCCATTATTTTGTAACTGCTAAGGGTATGTAATAGCTTTAAACTAGGGTTTTTATTTACCGCTTTTCCCCATTTTTGGTTTTGTAATTAATCCCCCTCCCCGAAGCCTTGTAATAGCTAGGTTTTATTTCCTCGCACTTTTAATTTCGGCAATCTTTAACTGTCTAGATGTATGGCTAATAGGATTGTATGGAAAGACTGTCTGGAAAATTAAAACGGTAGATCACCTAAGGTGCAAAGATTAAATAATTGAAACAAATCATATGCACATATTAACTCCTAGGGTTTACCTCACTTTGGTTGCCTTCGGTAAGCAGTCATTAGGCATAGGAGATTTTAGTGGTCGCCCTTCAGTCTAAAAAGATCAAAATGTCTCATTCAAATGTTGCCTCGGAAATGTTGCCTTGGAAAGATCTTAAGACTCTAGGGTTGCTAATAAAGTTTTCTAACTATTGCTTTAGTGATTGTACTTGTCCCTTTCGAATGTCCCTTACAACTCCAACGACGGTGCTACCTACTTATTAATAGTAGGATAGTGCTGTCTAAAGGAAATAGAACAAAAAATCTTTTTTTGAGTAGGTAGAATCTTAAGTACTTGCTCAATAAAAAACTTTTCACACAAACACCTTTCCAAACAAATTTTCAAAACAGCTTCGTTACATCCTTGAGGACTGATACAAGGATTATCACGAAGTAAAACATTTTCAAGACAAGTACACACAAGCAATTTGAAAAATGAGCAAGTACCTAAGAGCCCATGGAAAACCATGGATAGAAAGGGTGCTAACACCTTCCCTTTCTATAATCTACCCCCCGTACTCAGAATATCTCGAAAAAAGTTTTTTCTGTTCTTTTTCCTTTTCCATGATTGGATGAAATAAAAGTCGGTGGCGACTCTTGCTTACCGCGACATTTGCAAACAAAAACGCAAAACGCAAACCAGTAAAAGCAGTCGGTTCTGCCACCGTATCACACATACCATATCGACAAACCAGGTTATGCTTGATAAGTCGCGCCACGACATTCTTGGTAACAGAAGCAAAAGAGGCAGCCTCAACCCACTTTGTGAAGTAATCAATGGCCACTAGGATGAAGCAATGCACATTGGAAGCGGTATGCCTAATCTCTCTGATCATGTCAATGCCCCACATTGCCAAGGGCCATGGAGCCGTCAAGA
The DNA here is from genome assembly GCA_948472305.1 of Vicia faba. NCBI lineage: Eukaryota > Viridiplantae > Streptophyta > Magnoliopsida > Fabales > Fabaceae > Vicia > Vicia faba. The sequence continues at coordinate 143,141 of CATIWC010000859.1, read as the reverse complement.
CGTTCAATCTAACCGGAGGTACAAGCACCTTATCAACATAGATTTGGCATTTGTGGCAAGTTCGAGAATGCTGATAACAGTCTGCTTCCATAGTGGACCAGTAGTATCCTGCATACATGATCTTTTTAGCCATGGTGTGTCCACTAGAGTGGATGCCGAAGGTACCTTTGTGTAAATCTGTCATAATCTTCTCTGCTTCATTTTTATCTATGCACCAGAGTAAAGTAGAGTCATGATTGCGCTTATAGAGGATTCCATTACTGAGGAAGAAGTTTGCAGCAAACCTCCTCAGAAACTTCTCATCATTGACAGATGCCCCCTCGAGATACTCTTGAGACTCGAGATACCTTTTCACTTCATGGAACCAAGGTTTGTCTGCTACCTTTTCAGTGTCAATCTCATAGCAATATGCTGGTTCATCCAACCTTTAAATAGTGATCCGAGGGGCCTCGTTATCCCGCCTGACTTTGAACATAGATGACATAGTAGCTAGCGCGTCCGCTAACTGATTCTCTTCTCGTGGGAAGTTTTCAAAGGTGACCTCTTCAAAGTATGGGAGCAGTGTCAGCACATGTTCTTTGTAAGAGATGAGGTTTGGGTGCTTCGTGTCCCACTTTCCTTTGATTTGACTTATTACCAAGGCTGAATCTTCGAAAATGCTCAAGAACTTGATCCTTAGGCCAATAGCGGCTTTGAGACCCATGATGCATGCTTCATACTCCACCATATTATTGGTACAATTGAAGCATAATCTGGCAGTAAGAGGAGTATGACAGCCTTCAGGCGATATGATTACAACACCAATTCCATTATCGAGTGCGTTCGAGGCTCCGTCAAAAACCATAGTCCATCAGGATCCTTCTTCAGGTCCTTCATCCGGTCCAGGTTCTTCACAGTTAGTCACTGATATAATATTCTCATTCGGGAACTCAAAATTCATGGACTGGTAGTCATCCACAACTTGATGAGTCAAATGATTATCTAGTACACTTCCCTTGGTTGCTTTCTGGGTTGTGTACTGTATATCATATTCGGTCAAGATCATTTGCCATCTTGCTATTCTTCCGCAGAGAGCGGGCTTCTCGAAGATATACTTGATCGGATCCATCTTAGATATCAACAAAGTGGTGTGGGTCAACATATATTGTCTTAGTCGGCGAGCAGCCCATGCCAAAGCGTAGCAATTTTTCTAGAGCAGTGAGTATCTTGTTTCACAGTTAGTAAACCTTTTGCTAAGGTAGTACATTGCATGCTCTTTTCGACCAGACTTGTCATGCTGCCCCAACACACACCCCATTGAATTGTCTAACACTGTTAAGTACATTATCAAAGGTCTTACTTCAATCAGAGGCATTAGAATTGCAGGCTCTTGAAGGTATACTTTGATTCTTTCGAAGGAAGTCTGGCATTCGTCATTCCATTATACCACTTGATCTTTCTTCAAGAGCTTAAGGATTGGCTCACGAGTAGCAGTTAAATGAGAAATGAACTTGCCAATGTAATTTAGGCATCCTAAGAAGTCTCTGACCTCCTTATCAGTGCGAGGAGCCGACATATCTTGTATAGCCTTCACTTTTGCAGGGTCTACCTGAATTCCATTGTCAATGATAATGAAACCTAGGAGTTTACCAGACCTTACCCCGAAGGTGCACTTGTTCGGATTCAACCTCAGCTTGTACGTCTTCAGCCTGTCAAACAACTTTTGTAGATGATCAACATGCTCTTCCTTAGTTTGAGACCTGGCTATCATGTCATAAACATAGATCTCTATTTCATGGTGAATCATGTCATGGAACAAAGCTACCATGGCTCACTGATAGGTTGCCCCATGGTTCATCAACCCAAACAACATCACTTTGTAGCAGAAAGTGCCTCATTATGTCGAAGGTTGTCTTCTCCATGTCTTCAGGTGCCATCTTGATCTGATTGTAACCAGAGAAACCATCCATGAAGGAAAATACCTTGTGATGTGCGATGTTGTCAACCAGAATGTCAATGTGGGGAAGGGAAAAATTATCCTTTAGGCTTGCCCTGTTCAAATCTCTGTAATCCACACACATTCGTACCTTGCCATATTTTTTAGGTACCGAGACCACGTTTGTATCCCATTGGGGATAATAAGTGACAGCTAGGAACCCATCGTTGAACTGTTTCATAACCTCTACTTTAATCTTCTCTGACATTTCAGGGCGCATGCTACGATATGGTGGGAGAACTGACTTAAGGTTTTGCGTTTTATGTTCGCAAATGTCGCGGTTAGCAAGAGTCTCCACCGACTTTTCTTTTATCCAAAAGGAAAGGTAAAAAAGCACAGGAAAGACCTTTGAGATGTTTTCTTGAGTTCGGGGGGTAGATTATGAAAAGGGAAGGTGCTAGCACCCTTTTCATCCATGGTTTTCCATGGGCTCTTAGTTACTTGCTTAGATCACTTGCTTTGTTTTGTTTGAAATGGTGTTTGGTGTGATTTTGAAAGTGCTTTGTAAAAGAGGCCATTATTTAGGCAATCTTTGTAATGATTCTCGTTCGTAAGAATGTATACAAAGATGTTTGTCTTTTGAAAATGTTTTCAATGTTTTGTAAGATGTTTTGAAATGTGTGTGTGTTTGTTTTTGAAAATAGAAAGGATTGTTTGAAATGGAGCAAGTAACTTGGAAGCTATCTACCTACTCAAATGTCTTTCTTGTGCATTTTCTATTCCTTTGACATTGTTGACTTGCCATTGATTTGGTAAGCAACCCTATCTTTGGATGTAAACGGGACGGGCGTGGGTCATTGTATAACCATGATAGCAATGTTTCCAAGTGTGATCGGTGGATCTGGAACTGACTGTTTAACGCTGGTTCGCGAAATGTCGCGGAAGCAAGAGTCGCCACCGTCTTTTATTTTCTCCAAATGGAAAGGACAAAAGCACAGAAAAATTCCTTATAGAGATTGCTCTCGGTTCGGGAGGTAGATTATAGAAAGGGAAGGTGTTAGCACCCTTTCTATCCATGGTTATCCATGGGCTCTTAGATACTTGCTCATTTGTGTTTTCAAAATGGTTTGTTTGCTTTTCAACTGTGGGTTTAAAAAGTTTCTTTGAAAATTTCAGTTCGACTCTTGTATCAGTCCTCAAGAGTGTTTGAAAAGTTGCTTTCGAAAGCTTTTTGAAAAGGTGTCGGTGTGAAAAGTATTTTTTTGATTTGTTTTGAAATTAGAGAAAGTATCTAGAGTCGTCTACCTGCCCTAAGGAATTCGTCTGTGTAAATGTCCTTAAAGTAGTGCCATCCCACCATTGAGAGGTAGGTAGCACCACCGTTGGAGGTGTTCGGGTCAATTCAAGGGTTCGGGACATGGTGATCACCGGAGCAATAGGAAGACACCTTATAAGCTACCCTCATGCCATGTTCATGGACATGAGGACTTACTAAAACATCCTCTACTCGACGACCACCTTTCGAGGGGCAAGGCAACAATGAGGCGTACCCTAGGGGTAGTGTGTGATTTGTGTGTCATGTTCATTTATTTTTGTCTTGTCATGCATTGGTGACCTACGCGTTGCTTTTATTTTGACATTCATTCTTTCATGCAAATTAATTAACAGTTAAAAAGATGCGGAAATTAAAAGTCCTACGCTATTACAAAGGCACGGGTCTACATCGCCAAATTAGTCCAAGACCCGATTTGAAATAAAACAAAATAAGGAAATATAAAGGTCTAATTAGTCTATTACATGGCTTTGGGAGAGTTACATGAAAAAGGAAGTAAAATAAGCGCGCGAATTGGAATTGTGATCGAATGCGAGGGCGTTGGACCCTTTTAAAGAAATTGAATTACGATTATGAAATTAATTAAATTTAATGAAAAAAAGAGAAGTTATTTTTTTGAGTTTTTTGTATTTATGGATTTTAATGAGAATTAATGGAATTAAAACCTAATTCTAACTATTTTTAATTTATTAAAAAAATGTTAAAATTAAACCTAAAATTAACCTAATTATTTACATGGCAATTTACTTACAAAAATAATATTTAATAATTAATTATGGTGAAAGAAAAGAAAAAGAATAAAAATACTTGAAACCCTAATTCTACATTTTTTAATTTATTACAAAAATATTAAAATTTAAACCTAGAATTAACTAAATTAATTAATACAATTTGTTTACAAAATAACATTAAATAAAAATATATTTTATTTTTTGTCTTTTCTGATTTTTATTATTTTTATATTATGAAATTATTAATTTATGAATTAAAAGGAAATAATCAAATTAAAACAAATAAAAATAAAATAGGAAAAAAGAAAAGAAATGCAAACCCTTGGGGGTGTTGACCCCAGTTTGGAGGTATTTGGCCAGTAATTAGGCCCAATGTTTTAAGGCCTTGTTTGACTTTATTGGCTTGTGCGTGACACGTCTGACTTATGCACATGGTGGTCTCCAGATCAAGGCCCTTGGATTGAGGTTTTGAGACATGTGGCACGCTTGGATTGTGGACGTATGGTGAACTTCTGGAGGGAGTGCTACATGGAAACATGGTCAGAAAAATAATATGGAGAAAGGAGGGGACCTGGGAATCGAACCCAGGTCCCAGAGTGTACCAAATCAACGCCTTGCCACTGAGCCATTTACACGCTTTGTATATAATATAGAAAATAAACAACATAATGCAAAACAATGGTTAGTGGTTAATTTTCGCGCGAAATTCAAACGCACCAACCGCTGTCCTACACCTCACCTTCTTCTCCAATTGTTCTGCATTTGCCTGAAAAAAAACATCAAGTAGCGGGGGTTTTAAACCCCCACTAAATGTTGCACACAAAAATAGCGATTAGAAACCTGTTGATCATAAATTGATCGCGAGGTGTGGAAACGATCAGTCATGAGCTTCTGGTTTCAATGGCATGGTTCTTGTGGTCTGATTTTTCCTGAAGAGGAAACCCCTAATTTTCCAACTCTGAAACCCTAGCAAGCTTCAATGGTAAATTCACATACTGGGCATGAAAACTCAATTAAAGTATACCGTTAGTTTCAGGAAGTGCGTATGAGTATAAAATGATCATTAAAAGGGATGAACATGGCGTATAAATCAAAGCATGAATATGGAAAAATTTAAGAACAGGGCGGCATCGTGTTACCAATTCCTGGCGTTAGAAGCGGTGGTTTTGATCCAGAAACGTTTCTTGAGGCCTCAGGAATGTAATGGGATTGTTCTCTTGCCTTGAAACGCTTTGGAATGGTGTTTTCAATTTTCAATTTTTTTCACAAAAATGCCAAAGTTGTTCTTAGGATTGGGCGCAGCTTGAAGGTTCTTCTCATTAGGTTTGCATTCTGACTTATGTATGGGACGAATTAGGGTTGAATTTTGAGCCAAAAGATCAATGCATTGATGTATCAAATATTTGATTTTCAATGAATATTTTTTCAATCTTTTTCATGTGTTTTTGGTACTAATCATGGCCAAATCCTTCCTTTTTTGATGTGCACGAATCTTCAATGACCAATGAGAGCAAATGCTGCATAAAAAGATTCACATACATTTGTTTTAGTATTTTTTCATATTTTATTTTATTAAATGAATTAATGGTGATTAAAAATTCAAATAAAATAATAAAAATGATGAAATAAATCCCCTTTGGGCCAAATGGTCGTGCATAGCCTTTGGATGATGAATCTTGGAAGAAAATATGGCCCGTTAGCAATTTTGAGGCATTTGAAGTAAAGTTGACTTTTCAAAATTCCCAAAAATTTCCCAACTTCCACAAGGCATATCTTGCCCAATTTTTAAGCTTTGATCATGTTCTTGGACATTTTGGAAAGGTCTTGAAGTCCTCTAACCAATGCCTTTGGTCCCATCTCATTTTGATTTACCAATCTCAAGTTATGGCCTTTGACTTAAAGTCCCTTTTTGTTGACTTTTGAAAATGACCTATAATGTTGAAATTGATAACTTTTTGTGAGAGCATTTCTTGGACTTGAAGTGTGAAGAGGAGTTGTAGGAAATGTCTTTATCTTCAAAATGAGCTTTGGATGGAATTTTGATGATGAACCATGTGGAAGTTATGCTTTGGTCAAGTTACAGTTGACTTTTTCAACTGTCCAAATATGGAAACTTTTGCATTTTGAGACTTTTTGAGCCATGCTTAGAAAATCATGATCAAGAATTGATCAAATCATGTTTGTGGCTTCAAAATAAGATATTGACAAAAAATTTGGACTTTTGACTGTCAAATGACCATTTTGCCCCTGTAGTTGATTGTTGAGCAATTAGGGTTTTTGACTGTGCAATTTTGTGCTGTAAGTCTTGAAACTTGACATGAGGATGCTTGACCATGTTTGTAGGCATGTGGGACTTGTTTGGACCCTTGGAAACTTCATTTTCTTTGTCAGAACCAAAACCCTAGTTTTTGACTGTTAGGGGGCCCTTGAACTGTGCAACCCTTGGGGAGATTTTGAAGCTTTGACTTGGCAAATCTTGAAGAATATGGGAGGGCAAATTTTGGGGTACAACACCAAGTAACTTAGCATTTTTGAGGGACCAAGATCATTTTGTAAGGCAACTTTTGAATAGCATCATCGAGGGACTATGATCTTATACTTGTTTTATTTTGCCAAGATACTTCGCATGCGTAACATGGCCATTTTATTTTAGGCAACCAAGTTGGAGAAACCCTAAGGGTGTTTGTGTGCAAAGTGTATCATTTTCATGCTTTTGATTTTGTCTTGTATTTAGAGTTTTCTATTTTTGGTTTGTTTTGTTCTTGTCATGCAAACCCTAATTACTAAGCATGGTATATAAAACGATAAATTGCGTAATGTAAATATACTAAGCTATTACAACAATTTTATGGGACAATACAAGTTTGAATGGGGATTTGCACAAATATAAAGCTAAATATATTATTACAACCAAATCGAATTTGCGCGAATTAAATAAATATAATACAAATATTTAAAATGTAATACAATGTTCATGTTAGAAAAAATGTTCTATGTCTTGTTTTTGTGTAAAAGAATATTAATCTTAAACCTAAAAAAAAGGAAAAAAAAAATTAATTCTTTTTGAAAAGGATTAAACCCTAGTTTTCATTTAAAAGAAAATAATGTTCTATATTATTATTTTGTGTATTTTTTGTATAAAAAATGATAAATAATATTGTATATAAATATTAAAAAAATTAGATATGTGCAAAAATTGGTATTTGTGAGTATAAAATGTGTAATAAAAATATTAAGTATTTTTAATCATATTTGTAAGTTTATTAAGAAAATAAATTTTATTCTATCAAAATAAATTAACTTTTATGTAAGAAATAATTTTAACAAAATAAAATAAAAGTGTGAAAATAAATAAATCATTTTTTAGTATTTTTTATCATTAAGAAAAAAATAACAAAATTTATTAAATATAAAAATATGAAAAAAAAATATAAAAATATAAAATAGTTAGCCAGGGGGTGCAATAGCAAGTCGGGGGGGGGGGGGGTGTTTAGCAAAAACAAAAAGGCCACGCAGCAAAAAAAGGCCAATGACTTCATCCCTGTCCTTCGTTCATCTTCTTCACGCCATTTACAGTTCAACCTGTATCTTCCTTATGCTTGCATAAAAATGAAAACTCATAACATGAAAAATGTGGCATTTGAGCTCACGATTCCAACCATATAAATTATGTAACCTAACTATCAAAGATCAAAGAGAATTTTGGAATCCCTAAATCGTGATTTAAAATTTTCAGAGATTTCAAGCTTCAAATTCTCTTAGCACATGTAATATAAATGCAAAGTAATGATATGTACAACTTCTTTATGATGAGAACTACATTTTTTCTTCACAAATCGTGGCTTGAGGTTTCCTGTATAAAGTTATAGAGTTTAAGAAAATACCTGCTTCAGCTGGAATCGTGTATGGCAATGTAGGTACTTTAATGGATGCCTGATGATTGCTTGAGCTTCCTTGAGCTTCCCTGAATCTATTCCAACCCTTATCTTGCACTGAGGATGGCTGGAACTCCCTGACCAAGTCCAACTGCAAGATTCCAAGTTGAAAATGGAAGATGATGAAACTGAGGTTACAGAACTAGGGTGATGGCTTTGATTGACTAGGTATCAATTGTATAAGATGTTTGAATCAGTTAAACACAAAATGCACGAACCAAATGAGAGTTGGCCGAGCTTTTGCAGAAACTGTATGCTTAGGCAGATTTTTGGTGTTTTTCCAGTTTGATAGAGTTCTAGGTTCAAGCTAAGTGTGTAATCTCTTGTAAAATGTTTTCATATTAGTATAGAAGTGATACAAAGACAGCTCTCCACTAGCTGTGCAAGCCTTAGCCCTTTTGCAACTTTTCTTGTACTTGAAGTAAAGTTGACAAGACCAATCCCACATGCTTGTACCAGCTTGCTTTAGGGTTGATATAAGTTTGTACCAATTGCTTGAGACCTGCATAGTTTTCTTATATCAAGGGGATAGGTCCAATGCTCCAAGTTGACAAAGTTGCAAAAGTGCATCTTTATGAAAATGGCAATGAAGCCTTTTTGCCCAAAATGGAAATACAACTTGTGTAAAGTTTCAAAAGCAAGGATAAAGGCTTTGTCAACTGAGTATGCATTTAATTAAGGAGTGTATAGCAATCTTAGGACCTGTAAAGCAATAAATAACCAGCATAGGTTTGGTTTGCAACTTAATTCTATGTGAAAATGGCTTGAACAAAAAGTGAGAAAATGCCAACTTCCTCTCTTCGATTCTCCCTACTCAAAAATGATCTTATAGAGTTCTTGGACATTTTGGAAAGCTTGAAATGTGATCTATAATACTATTTGAAATTCATTTTGAGATAACTCTTGGAACTAGGTTAAAAGTTGCCATGAAGTTGGGTCAAAAACCTGCCTAAATTAGGGCAAAATTTCACTAAGTTATTTAATTCATGAGCATGTATTCACAAATTTACAACTTGAGATCCAAGCATCTTTAGGGAAAAGTTTGTGGAGAAAAGTTGTAGATTTTATGGAGGACTACAACTTTCATGTAGGGAACATTTCTTGAATCAAAATGCATCATGGTGAAAAAGTGGTGAAAAGTTGAGAAAAAATAAGAAAATTTTTATACTTAGAAAAATTCTAAGTTATGAAAATTTTCAAATTCAAACCCTAATTTTCAAATTTGGTTTTATTGGTGAACAAGTTTCCTATTTTGACATATCTTGATGAATTATGACTCTTGGTACTTGATTTTGACCAAAAAGTCAAAGTTTGACCTTTTAGTATACATTTGACTTTTGATTAGTTGACTGCAAATTTCATCTGTCAATCCAATGAACTTGAGATATTTTGAACTATGTAATTAGGTCAAGATGATTCCATTGAACCCTTAAAATCATGGTTGAACTCAATTGGTCATTGGCTAGGTTAAAAATCAGAAATTGCCCTTTCTCAGTCAAAACCCTAATTTTGCCCATTTTGCCCTTTTGATGATTTGATCAAATTTCTTGAGGAGTTGTGATCCAAACTTGATCAAATGGTACATATGAATCTAGAATGTTGATGTGGATCAAAAATTATGAAGTTTGACTGTAAATTTGCCATGGTTGACTTTTTCCCCAATACACCTGATTTTTAGGTCAATTGTCCAATTGACTGATCAAAAATGTGGTTCAAGGCTTGAAACTTAACATGAATAATCTTAAGGGTCCAAAATGATGTATGAAAGTCACATGAAGCATTGGTAGTCCAAGAATTCTTGTAAGAAAAGTCTTGATAAATGAGAGGACAAATTTTGGGGTACAACAACTGCCCCTGTTCAATCTTTTTAAACCTGAAGAGTTAGATTGGCGAGTTTTTCCATTCGTGACTCGAAGGTGAAAGATGATTGGACACTAGAGTGCCCATAAATTTGTACTCGGCGACGTGTAGTTGAGGGAATGGGCTTAAAGATGCCATTTGGAGAAGTGATAGAATCTTGTTGGAGATGGGCTTGTAGATGCCATCCAAGAATGCTTGTTGAATTGTAAGTTATCAGTCAAAAGAATAAGTATCAGAATGGTGTCCGTATCTGGAACGTATTTGGGCAGTATCTGGAGACTGAATATGTATGAGCAACATAATAGCATCTGTGTCTGGAGCGTATCCGTATTGTATTCGAAGTCTGAATGAATATCAGAATGGCATCCGCGTCTGGAGCGTATCCGAACTGTATCTGAACTTGAATCTGAATGAGTAACAAAATGGCTTCTGTGTTTGGAGCGTATCTGAACTGTATCCGAAAGTTGAATCTAAATGAGTAATAAAATGGCTTCCGTGTCTGGAGCGTATCTGAACTGTATCTGAACTTGAATCTGAATAAGTGACAGAATGGGCACCGTGTCTGGAGCGTATCCAGACTGTATCTTGAAGTTGAGTTCTGAATGAGTATCACAATGGCATCCTTGTCTGGAGCGTATCTGAACTGTATCTGAAGTTGAGATCTGAATGAGTATCAGAATGGCATCCTTGTCTGGAACGTATCTGTACCGTATCTGAAATCTTTGAACATTGTTAATGGTAGCTGTTAATCTTATCCTGAAAAGGGTAAAATGTATGATGCAATATACGTGCTTTATCAATGTTTATGATATGTGGATGTAATGTATGTGCATGTAAGTTGATTTGCTGTATTGCTGAGGAAAATAAATCCTTGATTGCTGAGGATATGTGGATTCTTCATGTCTTGAAGTTGGAGTATTGAAAAAAATTCCGTTGTGAGAGTAATGACATGTACTGCTTTAGGAATATTCCTGGGGGAATCCAGATAACTTTGACGACTTCTACTAGGAATTAATAATGGAATCTTCATTATGTTGGGGAGCAAAGAAAACTTTGTGGGAAAAATATTATTCCTATTTGGAAAAAAGGTTCAGGATTTTCGGTCGTCTGTCACCCTACCGAGGAGTTATCCTAGGCTGGGGAGAAACAAAAGTTTATTGTTATATGGTTGCTTTTCAGGCTTCAAGACAACTTGCTGGGGAATTTGGAGAAACTGAATGGTTTCCATTGGGGATTAATAGTTGGAAGTTTCAGCTCCACTGAGGATCTTAATGATGTACTGTAGGGATTGCTCATGGAATAGTCTAAAGACGTTTTCCTATTATTTCAACCTGTCAGTAACTGTTCTTTTTCATTTTGTTTATTTGTAAACAATAATTATGTTCAAATGCATATGTTCATTAATAAATTATTGAACGCTTTGGAATGGTGTTTTCAATTTTCAATTTTTTTCACAAAAAAGCCAAAGTTGTTCTTAGGATTGGGCGCAGCTTGAAGGTTCTTCTCATTAGGTTTGCATTCTGACTTATGTATGGGACGAATTAGGGTTGAATTTTGAGCCAAAAGATCAATGCATTGATGTATCAAATATTTGATTTTCAATGAATATTTTTTCAATCTTTTTCATGTGTTTTTGGTACTAATCATGGCCAAATCCTTCCTTTTTTGATGTGCACGAATCTTCAATGACCAATGAGAGAAAATGCTGCATAAAAAGATTCACATACATTTGTTTTAGTATTTTTTCATATTTTATTTTATTAAATGAATTAATGGTGATTAAAAATTAAAATAAAATAATAAAAATGATGAAATAAATCCCCTTTGGGCCAAATGGTCGTGCATAGCCTTTGGATGATGAATCTTGGAAGAAAATGTGGCCCATTAGCAATTTTGAGGCATTTGAAGTAAAGTTGACTTTTCAAAATTCCCAAAAATTTCCCAACTTCCACAAGGCATATCTTGCTCAATGTTTAAGCTTTGATCATGTTCTTGGACATTTTGGAAAGGTCTTGAAGTCCTCTAACCAATGCCTTTGGTCCCACGTCATTTTGATTTACCAATCTCATGTTATGGCCTTTGACTTAAAGTCCATTTTTGTTGACTTTTGAAAATGACCTATAATGTTGAAATTGATAACTTTTTGTGAGACCATTTCTTGGACTTGAAGTGTGAAGAGGAGTTGTAGGAAATGTCTTTCTCTTCAAAATGAGCTTTGGATGGAATTTTTCTGATGAACCATGTGGAAGTTATGCCTTGGTCAAGTTACAGTTGACTTTTTCAACTGTCCAAATATGGAAACTTTTCCATCTTGAGACTTTTTGAGCCATGCTTTGAAAATCATGATCAAGAATTGATCAAATGATGTTTGTGGCTTCAAAATAAGATATTGACCAAAAATTTGGACTTTTGACTGTCAAATGACCATTTTGCCCCTGCAGTTGATTGTTGAGCAATTAGGGTTTTTGACTGTGCAATTTTGTGCTGTAAGTCTTGAAACTTGACATGAGGATGCTTGACCATGTTTGTAGGCATGTGGGACTTGTTTGGACCCTTGGAAACTTCATTTTCTTTGTCAGAACCAAAACCCTAGTTTTTGACTGTTAGGAGGCCCTTGAACTGTGCAACCCTTGGGGAGATTTTGAAGCTTTGACTTGGCAAATCTTGAAGAATATGGGAGGGCAAATTTTGGGGTACAACAGTTGCCCATGTTCAATCTTCTTAGACCTGAGGATGCAGATTGGCTGACGTGCCTTTTGTAATCCGAGGGTGGAAGATGATTGAACACTAGAGTGCCCAGAAATTTGCGCTCACATAGTAGTGTGATGGGGGAATGGGCTTATAGATGCCATTTGGAGATTGATGGACAGGATGATGGGCTTATAGATGCCATCTGGACGTCGATCGCGTAAGAGATTCCTTAGCGAGAGCTTGCGTACCTGGAAAAGAAAATGATTACCTGGCCTGTTACAGGAGCTGGTCTTCAAACTCTTTGTATAGATGCGTCCTGACTGGTTACAGGAATTGAATCTGGAGCTTCAGAAGGTGATGAATGAACCGGGGGTGGTTACTACCTCAACGGGACGGTGAGAGAACCTTGGACGATTACTACCTCAACAGGAACGCTGAGAGAACCTTGGACGACTTCAACCTCAACAATAACGCTGAGAGAATCATAGGATGTCTTCTACTGAGTCTTCATCAGGAAAATCTTTTAGGGGTCGATTTAACTGGACTAGAGAAGGCCTTTGACTGGATAAGAAACAGGAAAATCTTAGGGTCGATTTAACTGAACCGGTCTAGGTCTTGAAATCTTCAACTGGATAAGAAACAGGGAGATCTTAGGGTCGATCTGACTGAACCAGAGAAGGCCTTTGACTGGATAAGAAACAGGAAAATCTTAGGGTCGATTTAACTGAACCAGACTAGGTCTTGGAATCTTCAACTGGATAAGAAACAGGGAGATCTTAGGGTCGATCTGACTGAACCAGAGAAGGCCTTTGACTGGATAAGAATCAGGAAAATCTTAGGGTCGATTTAACTGAACCGGTCTAGGTCTTGAATATAGCTGAGAACTTAACTGGATCTTTCCTGAAAGGTAAAGGTCAGTCATATGCAATGCATGATATGAATCAAGCAATGATGTTCTCAACATAAATGAGATTTGTAAGATATGATGCGTATATGCATGCTATAATGTATGAACATGTGATGTTTATGAATGTATCTGCGTCTTAGGAAAATAAATCCTTGACGGGTGCCGGGAAGTCACTCCTGGGCTGACGTTTGAAGAATAGATCTTTGCTTCCGCTGGGGATGATAGTTGCAAGAATACCGATAGGAGAAGATAACTCCGTTGGGGAATAAACTTGGCGAATGGATTACTCTGCGGGGAGAAAATTACTCTAGCGATCTTGTTGGGGAGCAATACTCTGTGGGGAGAGAGGTACTTTGCTGGAATGTTGATGATAACTCTGCTAGGGATACTGTTGATGTGTTGGAAGTGTTAATAGACTTCGCTGGGGATAAGAAGACTTCATCGGGGACGGTCTTTCCGTGACTTTTGGCGAAGGATAACCCAGTTATATCCTGGTAGGGAAATAAATCTTTGAATAAAGCCGGGAGACGCGTTCGTGCTCTGCGAGGATAAGCTTCCAGGATCTACTGGGGATAAGCTTCCTGCTGGGGAGATGGATTCCAATTTTCCTGGGGAAATCTTGAACTATGTTGGACTCTCCTGGGGAAATTTTGTACTATATTGGGGAAGTGACTCCATTGAATGTTTGATATACTGCCGGGGAACAATCTTTAGACCAAGACTGCCGGGGATGCTTGTTAAGAATGCCTGTATATTGTTGGGGAATGTTGAGATCTGCTGGAGGATACCCAACTTCCTTAAGGTTGATAATAGCTTTGCTTGGGGGGAGTGCACTGACTTGCTGGCTCACTCTCTGGGGAATTAAGATGTACTGGTTATGTTCTTCAGCTGAACCTACCTTGATACCTTGAAGGATAGAACAATTAGATTGCTTAGACAACTCTTTATTGCCCCTGTTTCTACTGTTACCTGTAATTAATCCTTTGTTTCGTATGCAAATATTCCTGAGTGAGCAAATCATTGTCAATGCATATATCACAAATTGAACCTTGGACGTTCTTCGCAAAACAAAACAGAAAAGGAAAAATAAATGGCAATTTGAGCTGAAAAGTGTATTTGTATTGATTTTTGAATTTGCCTGTGAAATAGGCGTTTATGTACAAGAGGCTGACGTCCTAGTAGGAGAACGTTGCCGAACAAAAGAATTTATACAAGTTTGTACAAAAAAAACTAAAACAGCTGTGTGAAATGAATAATCCACTAGGTTTCAACTCTGCTATTGCCTTTATATCTCCGAGCGTCTCATCACTTGATGACCTTATTTGAAGATGAAGCTGACTGATCGATGCCGTCTGAACTTGATGTAGATACCGGATTCTGGATGCAAAGTGATCCAATGAGACATAGTATTACGCTTTATCCCTAACTTTTGCCTGGACCGCCCTTTCGGGTTTTCAGTCCACCGGGATACCCATTTTTGCCCAAGCCGCCTTTTCAGGTTTTCGACTTGCCGGGTGTACAGATTTTTTTCATTTCATCCCTTCATTTTGCCCGAACCCTTTTGGTTCACCGGGAAGCCCTAATTTTTGCCTAGGTATGTCAACCTAGCGGGTCTTTTTTCATGCGTAGTATCTTTTTACTATGTCTGCATTGGCGGGGTAAGGAAGGTCGTCACCATCCATGTTGGTTAGAATCATGGCTCCTCCTGAGAACACATGTTTAACCACAAATGGCCCTTCGTACGTAGGGGTCCATTTGCCCCTTGGATCACTCTGAGGAAGGATGATTCGCTTGATTACCAGATCCCCAACTGATATTCTTGTGGTCTGACCTTTTTGTTAAATGCCCTGATCATCCGTTTCTGGTACGTCTGACCATGACAGATAGCAGCAAGTCTTTTTTCATCAATTAAGTTTAGCTGATCAAGTCGTGTCTGGATCCAATCATCTTCGTTCAGATCTGCATCCTTCATTATCCGGAGAGAAGGTATTTTCACTTCGATCGGTAAGACTGCCTCCATACCGTAGACCAAGGAGAAGGGAGTTTCCCTGGTTGACGTCCTGGCTGAGGTACGGTACCCATGTAGAGCGAACATTAACATCTCGTGCCAATCTTTATAGGTCACTGTCATCTTCTGCACGATTTTCTTAATGTTCTTATTTGCCGCTTCTACAGCCCCATTCATCTTCGGCCGATAAGGAGAAGAGTTGTGGTACTGTATCTTAAACTGCTCGCAGAGCTCAGTGATCATCTTGTTATTCAGATTGGTACCGTTGTCTGTAATGATTCTTTCAGGGACCCCGTACCGACAGATCAGATTATGCCGAATGAACCGTGCCACAACAGTCTTGGTTACCGTAGCGTAGGAAGCTGCTTCGACCCACTTCGTGAAGTAATCAATTTCCACCAGGATGAAGCGATGCCCGTTGGACGCCGTAGGTTTAATCTCACCGATCATATTTATGCCCCACATTGCAAACGGCCACGGCGCAGTTAGAACATTTAGAGGAACTGGAGGAATGTGCACCTTGTCTGCATAAATCTGGCATTTATGGCATGTCCGAGAATGTTGGTAGCAGTCAGCTTCCATTGTGGACCAGAAATACCCTGCCTGAAGGATTTTCTTTGCCATAGTGTGTCCACTGGAATGTGTTCCGAAGGTCCCTTCATGTAGCTCTTCCATGATCTTTTCTGCTTCAGTCTTATCCACACAACGCAGTAAGGTCGAATCATGGTTTCGCTTATACAGGATGTCGTTGCTAAGGAAGAACTTCGCTGCGAACCTTCTCAGAAACTTCTTATCGTTGACAGATGCACCTTCAGGGTATTCCTGAGCTTCCAAGTATCTCTTCACCTCATGGTACCAAGGCTTCTCAGTCACCAACTCAGTCTCAAGATCACAACATTATGCCGGTTCGTCCAGTTTCCAGATAATGATCCGGGGAGCCTCATTGTCCCATTTGACTTTGAACATGGAAGACATCGTAGCTAACGCGCCCGCTAACTGATTCTCCTCCCTTGGGAAATGTTCAAAGGTTATCTTTGTGAAGTGGGGGATCAATGTCAACACACATTCTTTGTAAGGAATAAGATTCGGATGTTTCGTATCCCACTCTCCTTTGATCTGATTGATCACGAGAGCGGAATCTCCGAAGACACTC
The DNA here is from genome assembly GCA_948472305.1 of Vicia faba. Classification (NCBI taxonomy): domain Eukaryota; kingdom Viridiplantae; phylum Streptophyta; class Magnoliopsida; order Fabales; family Fabaceae; genus Vicia; species Vicia faba. The sequence continues at coordinate 126,608 of CATIWC010000859.1, read as the reverse complement.
AGAAACTTGATCCTTAAGTCAATCGCAGCTTGGAGACCCATGATGCATGCCTCATACTCTGCCATGTTGTTGGTGCAGTTGAAACATAGTCGGGCAGTAAGTGGAGTATGAGTGCCTTGAGGGGATATGATCACAGCGCCGATACCGTTACCTAAAGCATTGGAGGCTCCGTCAAAGTGCATAGACCATCGGGATCCTTCCTCAGGTCCTTCATCCGGTCCAGGTACTTCACAATCAGTCACTATCATGATGCTCTCGTCTGGAAACTCGAAGTTCATTGACTGATAGTCGTCTACTGCCTGATGTGCCAAGTGGTCTGCCAATACACTTCCTTTAATGGCTTTCTGGGTTGTGTATTGAATGTCGTATTCTGTCAAGATCATTTTCCATCTTGCTATTCTCCCAGACAGAGCGGGCTTTTCAAATATGTACTTTATAGGATCCATTTTTGAGATCAACAAAGTAGTGTGAGTCAGCATATACTGTCTCAGCCGGCGAGCAGCCCATACCAAAGCGCATCAAGTTTTCTCAAGCAGTGAGTATCGGGTCTCACAGTCGGTAAACTTTTTGCTAAGATAATAAATGGCATGCTCTTTTCGGCCAGACTCGTCATGCTGCCCCAGCACACACCCCATTGAGTTGTCAAGCACTGTCAGGTATAGTATCAGAGGTCTCCCTTCAACTGGTGGCATAAGAATGGGTGGTTCTTGGAGATATTCTTTGATTTTGTCAAAAGCAACCTGACATTCATCATTCCAACGTACTACCAGATCTTTCTTCAACAGCTTGAAGATTGGTTCACAAGTAGCAGTTAGGTGGGAGATGAATCGGGCAATGTAATTCAGGCGGCCTAAAAAGCCTCTGTAGCGATAAAAAATGTAGCGGGGTAAGTCGGAGATCGAATTATTGATTAATTCGTCTCGCAAAAGCAAGAGTCGCCACCGCGCTTTATTGTTTCCAACGGAAAAGGGAAAAGAGCGAAATAAAACCCTAAATATGCAATGTAACTAAAAATACAAATGCAAAGTGTTTTTGAAAAGAGATCTTGTGGTTCGGGGGTTGGTTATACAATGGGAAGGTATTAGCACCCAATGCATCTATAGTACTCTATAGGAACCTTTTGAAATATCTGTTTTATTTAAAATTGATCGCTTGATTTGAAAATAAATCGTTTTGGCCGAAAAAGGGATACGGACGGGTTTTTGAAAATACGACAACCTAACGTTGAAGTTTTGACTTAAAAGGTGTGAGTTTTGGAGAAATCGGATATTTGGAAAAATTATCCTAAGTTTCAATGAAATGAGAGTATTCGCTCGATCGTTTTTTGAGGACATGAAGTCAACAAAAATTAGACAATTCCTTTTGGATTGACGCAAACAGAATAATCAAGTAAATGCGAGATATTTAAACAGAAAATGATACACAACAATTAAATGTGAACATGCATTTTATATGATTTTTTTGTTTAATATGCGAAAAGAAAAAGTTTTAATTGGTTTTCATTTTTTACGCATTTTTTAATAATAAAAGGTAATGAGAATTAATAGAAATGTTTTTAAGGTTTTTATATATTTCTATTTTTTATGTCTTTTTGTTATATTGGTACTTAATCAAAATGAGGGGAATAAAATAAAATGTCTTTTAGTCTTCATTTTTTTACTTTCATATGTTTTTTAGAAATATTAAATATTTATCAAATTAAACAAAACTTATAAATCAAATATCTAATTAAAATAAAGAAGACTAAAATTAAATAAACTTAAATAATATTTGGGTAAAGTGTCAAAATTAGCTATTTAAAATTATATGTGTATTCCTAAGAAAAAATTAACTAATATAAATTAATTAAACTAAGAAAAAAGAAATACAATTGAACTAATAATCTATAAAGAAAAAAAAAAGGGTGTGAATTAGCAATTAGAAATGGGCTGGAGTATAAGAGAAGAATTGGGTTGGATTGAGAAATGGAGCGGGTCGTGGGTTAAAGGGGGTCCATGGGATTAAATTGAGATTAGGGTTGTGTTTGTTTGATAAAAGGATTTAGGGTTTGGTTTAAGGCAGAACGGCGCCTCTTTCACGATCTTCATCTCTCTCTTGCGCAGCTTCTTCGCTTCTTCGCCTCCAACGCCGATGTTTCCATGTCCCGGCCACCCACACCAAGTTTCTCTCTTCCCTCCATTGTTGACGCGGCGGCTTCGAGCGGAGACGGTAAGGACCAAAACATTTTCGTTAACGTTAATGTTGATTCAATTCGCGTATAAGCTTTACAGATTCGCTGTTGATTTTACAATTTCTTAGTTGATTTTATGGCTTCTTGGTTGATTCTGACTAGTTACCATTTTTACTGTCCATGTCGATTTGAATGATGTTTTTAAGGAATGAGAAAGGAAGAAGGCGTTACCTAGATGGAGAAGGAGGAGGGCTTGGGGTGATGGAGGCCGGACAGCAGGGAGACAGCAGGCGCGCACAGTGGTGAACGGTATTCGCGATTCCTTCCTTTTGCTTGAATGCTACTGTGTTTGCTTGTTGCCCAATGATGTGTACACGGAGGGCCTCAACGATTTGCCTTGAAATGCTTTGGATATTTTGAGAATTGGATGATAACTCTCTCTTCTTCTTGAATGCTGTTGCCTAATGGTGGGTTTATCGCCTATGATGAATGAATTTTCTGAGGCTAGGGAATGGGTTTGAAAGCTTGAACTTGTAAAAGGTTTTGACAGGTTTTTGTATGTAGGCCTTTACAGTAGGGATATCGTTTTTACTGGTATGAGGATTGAGCTATGTTTTATGGTTCTTGACAGCATGTTAAGGCATTGGTTGTTTATGATGATGGGTGGTGTTGACAGTGGGATAGTGATATTGGCTATAAGGGGCTCAATCAGTTGGTAATGTTTTGTATGGTTTGGAAAATAGTTTTCTCAGTGATCATGCAGGTTTTGACATGGTGAACTGGTTTTCGGTTAGGCTGGACAGGGGCAAGGCTTTTACTAATGTGAGGCCATTGCAGGTTTTTGTTGGTTTGGTGATGGCTATTTTGAATGATTGTTCTACAGGTTTTTTGAAAATGGTTTGAGGTTATGAAAATGGTTTTTGGTTATGTTTTTGGCGCTTGTGTATTTCGTTTTCTCTTATGCTGTTTTGTGTGTCTATGATCCTTTGTTGCTCTTTGTTGTAATATAACAGTTCTCCTCTCTTCTCTTGCGCTACAGGCCAGGAACTTTGAAACAAATCTCTTGGGATCTCCCTGAGCATTCTGCACTACTGTCCACTCAGTTTGCCTTTATTCTTCTTCTGTGCTATTATACTTACTGGCTATATTTCTTAGTTTGTTTTGTATATCTCTTTCTGCCTAAGCTAAGCCTGCAAATCCCACACTTCTCCCTCTCTTTTTCTCTCTCAGAATGGCTTTGACAAAAGTGTGATAAGCTGTCTATTTTCTGAAAATGCAGTGGCTGGAAAATGATGAAAGAAAAAAGGAAATTTTTTGCTTGCAAGGATAGTCAAACTGCATATTTGTTTTTAAATCAAATGTTGTCTGCTTCTTGATGTATAGGCCACGTTAAAAAGGGGCATGCTTGCATATGGTTACTACATATTTGCTTATGCTGTATGCTGTATGCTTTGAAATTATATTTGGGATTAAAACTAATGTGGTTAGCTTAAGTATGCAGTTTTTTTGGAAAACAATCTATGCATATGTTTTGAAATCCTTTTCCTTTTTTTGTGAACCAGGGGTAATCCCGTGATTTGCAAAAAATAAAATAACTGATTCCGGCCATTACATTTAATGATGAACATTAAAATTTATTTTCTGCATTTAATTATTTATTTGAATTCTAATTCTTTTCTTTTAATTGTGCAGGTAAAATTAAATGAGCGGACACGCATTGGATTGGAAACTTTAGAATTAAGATAGACTAGTTTATTTCATTTTAATTTTGACAATTCATTATTGTAATTTATTGCAATGTATACAATATTTACAAAATAACTTGTACCAAAAAAAATGAATAAAAGAAACTATTTGTCTATTAATTCTTCTTCTTTATTTATTTATCGTTTATTATTTTATCCAAACGAATAATAATTGAAAACAAACCTCCAATTACCTACATTCAAAATAATAAACAGATAAATAATAATTATCATTGACCAACTAATATCTTCGATTATTTAATCCATCATTCTCAACTAAATTATAATAATTAAAATAGGATTTCAATTATTTAATCTAGAACGACGAACGATTAAACAGTCGTTATTGACCAATGAATTTCCTCAAATGCTTATTTATATTATTCATAACCTTTAAATTATAGAATAACTAAGAATAAATTCTAGTTACTTAAATTTAAAAATAATGAGTAAATAAATAAAACGTCCGCACAATTAATGCGCCTCTTCTCTGATGTTCATTTTATTATCCCTACATCTTTAAACTAAATAATAATCAAAAAATGAAATTTCAATTATTCAAGTTTTAGATAATGGATAATTAATAAACATCATTTTTGCACGAATCGATTAAATGATTCAATGTTCAGCATAAATAGCTCTTGGCCCGAAAAAGTCATGAAATTTAAAATCGATGGATCAAAACAAATGTAATGTAAAGATGCGGATAGGAGATGACGTCTTAGGTCAAAATTTGGGGTACAACAGCTGCCCCTATTTAAGTTTCTTCTATCCGGAGATATGAAGATTAAAATCTTCGTGTCGACGAGATTGAAGGTACTTAAATACACAATTACGCAAATTTTGTCCTAAGATGCCGTCATCATGCGGTGGTAAGAACGCAACGATCTAACTCACAGAGAAAGATACTGTGAAACGAGACAATGTTGAGGGAATCGAACGTCAACAAAACACAAAGACATGAGTTATACGCTACTGGGAGAACGAGCTATCGACTTCAAACGACAGACTCCTGACAGCGAATAAAACTGAGGGAATACGACCTCTAACCCTAACAAAGAGAGCACCTTGCATAGGCCATAACAGGTTATTGATCCAAATAGTGAATTCGCAACTCAAGGTCGACGGTAGACAGGGAGTATCGAATTGCTGATAACTGGTTACCGACTTCTGGAAGTGTAGATTCGTACCAGACTTCTCTGCGAGATTTTCAGAGATGTACTCATTAATGCTGAGGTGATAAGACTGTAGATACGAAGGTTGTTCAAATAAAGAAAATTGCCAGCTGTTGGCGTCCAAAGAAAATACCGATAACAAACAAGTTGCTCAAATAAAGAAGCCGCCGCTTGCTGTCGTCCAAAGAAAATACCGATAACGAACAAGTTGCTCAAATAAAGAAGCCGCCGCTTGCTGTCGTCCAAAGAAAATACCGATAACGAACAAGCTGCTCAAATAAAGAAGCTGCCGCTTGCTGTCGTCCAAAGAAAATAACGTACTGGTAACACGTACTGGTAACTCATGAAGAGTTTGCTGCTTGTCGCTTTCAAAAAAAGAGTAAATGACGCACTAGTAGTTCATGAAGAACTGCTGCTCGGCGCTTCCCAAAAAGGATAAAATGACGATGACGCACTAGTAGCTCATGAAGAACTGCTGCTCGGCGCTTTCACAAAGTCATAACCGACGCACTAGCAGCTCATGAAGAACTGCTGCTCGGTGCTTTCACAAAGTCATAACCGACGCACTAGCAGCTCATGAAGAACTGCTGCTCGGTGCTTTCCAACGGAATAAAATGACGCACTAGTAGCTCGTGAAGAACTGCTGCTTGGCGCTTTCTGAAAGCTAAAATAACGCACTAGTAGCCCATGAAGAACTACTGCTCGGCGCTTGTTGAAGATAGCAACGTACAAGTTGCTCGTGAAGAGCTACCGCTTGTCGTTTTCCGACATAATTCAGAGGGGAACTGCGATGATATTGGCAGAGAATAAAACTCTTCATCAAAGAGAACCCTGAATCAAACCTTCCCGAGGAGATCACATATTTAAAACGTGCAAAATAAATGCACCAACCGTCTAGGTCGCAATTTCGCTGGGGAAAAACACTGAGGTAGCCTATGCAAGAGGCAACAACTTCATTCAGGAATAACCAGAGAGAAAACAGTCAAACAAGACTCCTCCCAATGAGAAAGTAAATCGATTGGGGAAATTATCCTATCGAGGAATGGACAAAGTAAGCTGAATCAAAAATCCTCCACGAGGATTAGCTCGGTTGGGGAGTTAGAAAGGAGGCGTACTTTATGCTTAAGCTGACACCCTATTTGGAAGGATCAAATACGTTATTTGAAAAGGACACAACTAAGGTGTACGAATTTAATGACATTAACAAATACAACTGTGTGTGCATGATGCGAGTGTGGATGAATAAATGAATGTCATGTATATGCTGACAAAACAGACAGATGGGATATCTTGGAGATAATAAGGTGTCACAGCAACGTAAATGCTCGGCCACTCTTGAAAAGATGGAAGATAAACGGAATACGAAGCAACGTCGGAAGATGTCACGCTACAAGGCCCAAGTCTTCTGAAGAGACGAACAATCAAATCCAATCTTCTAGCACCAATAAACCACTGGCATAAGACGAAGTGTACCGCACTTCAAAATCTCCCAAACAAAGGTAGCTAAAACCACACTTAACTGGAACAACTGGGGAATCACCAAGTTTAGCACCACCATAACTAAGCATGTACACAGCCAACACTTAATGACGATTTTGAAAGAAAACAAATTCATCATGCAAGTAAAAATTACTGTACTGTTTTGCATTTCACGGCTTGACCATTTTCGGAACGACTGTTAACATTCCTTTCATTATTCACGACACATTTTAGAAATAAGAATATTTTAAATAAATTTGTTTCAAGTATTTCCATAAAATATTAAAATTTTGCCCACAAAAGGTAAATGCTCAAATTTCATTAATAAGATAGTAGTTCGCTAACAATGCGACTCCAATGGTTTACAAAAGTTTGGGGAAATAGTATGTGAAGTAAAAGGTCATACAAAAACAATGATCACTATTCTCCCTAACAACTTTGAATTCCAGAATATGTTCAGATGCCAAGACTGGTTTGACCAGGAATTTGCCTAAGCGAAATACTTCTTGACTGCATCGGCGTTCAGGGGACGCGGGAGGTCTTCGCCATCCATATTGGCGAGAATCATGGCACCTCCGGAGAAAACTTTCTTAACAACAAACGGTCCTTCATAGTTCGGAGCCCATTTGCCCCTAGAATCGGGTTGGAAAGATAATATCTTCTTGAGCACGAGGTCACCTTCTCTGAACTCGCGCGGTCGAACCTTCTTATCAAAAGCCCTCTTCATTCTTTGCTGATACAACTGACCGTGACACAAAGCCGTTAATCTCTTTTCTTCGATTAAATTCAACTGATCGTACCTACTTTGACACCATTCGGCCTCGGAAAGCTTGGCTTCCATCAACACTCTCAGAGACGGAATCTCAACCTCCACGGGGAGTACTGCTTCCATACCATAAACTAGGGAGAAAGGGGTCACGCCTGTTGAAGTTCGAACTGAAGTACGATACCCGTGTAAAGCAAACGGAAGCATTTCATGCCAGTCCTTATAAGTTACCACCATCTTCTGGACGATCTTCTTGATATTCTTGTTAGCAGCTTCAACAGCCCCATTCATCTTCGGCCTGTAAGGAGAGGAATTATGATGCTCGATTTTGAACTCTTCACAAAGCTCCTTCATCATCTTGTTATTCAAATTCGACCCATTGTCAGTGATGATCTTACTCGGGATACCATACCGACAAATAATCTGATTCTTGATAAATCTGACTACCACCTGTCTGGTTACATTAGCATAAGATGCGGCTTCCACCCACTTAGTAAAATAATCGATCGCTACCAAGATGAAACGGTGACCATTTGAAGCTTTGGGTTCAATCATCCCAATCATATCAATGCCCCACATGGAGAAAGGCCAAGGTGAAGATATAACATTGAGGAGGGTCGGCGGTACGTGCATCCTGTCTGCATAAATCTGGCATTTATGACACTTCTTCACATACTTGCAGCAATCAGACTCCATGGTCATCCAGTAGTAACCAGCTCTCAACATCTTTCTAGCCATTGCGTGTCCATTGGCATGAGTGCCAAAGGACCCTTCGTGCACCTCTTGCATTAGCATGTCTGCTTCACGTCTGTCTACACATCTGAGCAAGACCATGTCGTAATTCCTCTTATACAACACTTCTTCATTGAGAAAGAAACTGCTTGCTAATCTTCTCAACGTCTTCCTATCTTTGTTGGATGCCCCTGGCGGGTACTCTCGAGTTTGAAGGACACGTTTGATGTCATAGAACCAAGGTTTGTCATCGGTGACCCCTTCTACTGCGAACACATGAGCAGGTCGGTCGAGGCGCATAACCCGGATTGTAGGCACGTCGTTCCAATCATTCACTTGAAACATTGAAGACAAAGTAGCCAAAGCATCCGCCATTTGATTCTCATCCCTAGGGATATGATGCAATTCCACCTTGTTGAAGAAAGTTAACAACCTTCTAGCATAGTCTCTGTACGGGATCAAACCAGGATGACGAGTTTCCCATTCTCCTTTGATTTGATTAATCACCAGTGCCGAATCTCCATAAATATCAAGAATTTTAATCCTCAAGGCCACTGCTTCTTCGAGACCCATAATACACGCTTCATACTCCGCCATGTTGTTCGTACAGTCAAACTTCAGTCTTGCCGTGAACGGGATATGAGTACCTCGGGGAGTAACGATGATTGCCCCAATTCCATTTCCATAGGAATTCACAGCTCCGTCAAATATTAAACCCCAACGGGATTCAGGATCAGGTCCTTCTTCAGGTAACGGCTCTTCACAGTCTTTGGCTTTCAAGTACATAACATCTTCCTCGGGGAAGTCAAACTTGATGGACTGATAGTCTTCAATTGGTTGGTGAGCCAAATGATCGGCCAAAATACTCCCTTTGATCGCTTTCTGAGTGTGATACTCAATGTCATATTCAGATAACAACATCTGCCAACGGGCTATCCTTCCAGATAAGGCGGGCTTCTCAAAGATATACTTGATTGGGTCCATTTTGGAGATCAACCAAGTAGTGTGATTAATCATATACTGGCGCAGACGGCGAGCAGCCCAGGCTAAAGCACAACAGGTTTTCTCAAGTAATGAGTATCGAGACTCACAGTCTGTGAATTTCTTACTCAGATAATATACAGCATGCTCCTTTCTTCCAGTCTCGTCCTGCTGACCAAGCACACATCCCATGGAGTCCTCTAATATGGTCAAATACATAATCAAGGGCCTTCCTTCCACCGGAGGAATCAAAATGGGAGGCTCGAGCAAATATTCTTTGATACTATCGAAAGCTTTCTGACAATCCTCCGTCCACACGCATCCTTGGTTCTTGCGGAGAAGCTTGAAAATCGGCCCACAAGTAGCAGTCATGTGAGATATGAACCTAGAAATGTAATTCAATCTCCCAAGGAATCCTCTTACTTGCTTTTCCGTCTTGGGTGCGGGCATTTCCCGAATAGCTTTGACTTTATCGGGATCCACTTCAATACCTTTCTGACTGACAATGAAACCTAAAAGTCTTCCTGAACGAACACCAAAAGTGCACTTATTGGGATTCAGACGGAGTTTGTACTTCCTCAAACGCTGGAATAGCTTTAACAAATGCTCCAAGTGATCTTCTTCAGTCTGTGACTTGGCAATCATATCATCCACATACACTTCGATCTCCTTATGCATCATGTCGTGGAACAAAGCAGTCATGGCCCTTTGGTACGTTGCACCAGCATTCCTCAAACCAAACGGCATAACTCGATAACAGAAAGTTCCCCACGGTGTAATGAAAGCGGTCTTTTCCATATCTTCCGGCGCCATCTTGATTTGGTTGTAACCAGAGAAACCATCCATGAAAGAAAAGACTTTGAACTTGGCAGTACTGTCGACCAATACATCAATATGAGGTAATGGGAAATCATCTTTCGGACTAGCTCTGTTCAGATCTCTGTAGTCTACACACATCCGAACCTTACCATCCTTCTTAGCAACAGGTACGATGTTGGCTAACCACTGAGGATAGACCGACGTCACAAGAAAACCTGCGTTGATCTGCTTCTGAACCTCTTCTTTAATCTTGTCGGCCATGTCAGGACGAGTCCTTCTCAACCTCTGCTTGACCGGTGGACACTCAGGTTTCAACGGTAAACGATGCTCCACAATGTTGTTGTCCAACCCTGGCATATCTTGGTAAGACCACGCAAACACATCAACATACTCCCTGAGAAGCTCCAACATCTTCTCCTTAACTTCCGGGATAAGCAAAGCTCCGACTTTGACTTCCTTTCTAACTTCTTCATTACCCAAATTGACCAACTCTACAGGTTCTTCAAATGGTTGAATGACCTTCTCATCTTGCTCAATCAAACGGGAAATCTCAACAGGAACCTCTTCATCATCCTCTCCTTCGGCTCTGAACACAGGGAATTCAAAGTTGGGAGAGGGCATAGGATCATTGTTTTCGATGGTTAAGTCATGAAGTAATCTGCACACATGATTATGCTTTATTTTAGAAATCGATTTGTGCGAATAAAACAAAATGCTCTTAATCAATTTTCATTATTATTTCCCAAAAAATGAAAAATAAAACAGCAGTGGACAAAATAACATTTTTATTCATTAAAGAGGAAATACTTGAAACAACAAGCCCAGACATTTCTCTTTTGCCTTGGGCAGAGCAAAAGGAGTTATTTTTCATAGCCCGACACAAAATACGTTTCGCCTTGGGCAGAGCGATTTTTTTTTAAAAGAAAAATGAACAAAACATTACTCGGAGACGTGCATAACCACAGGAATATCAACAGCTATCCAGTTTTGGCAAGCCAATCCAGGCGTCACAAACACGGGCAAATCCTCCTCGGAATCATCATCTATGACAGCATCAACCTCAGGATGTACAAACCCTGCACTCCGAAAGACCTCTTGAATTGGACGAACAACCACCTCTTTCTTGACCCTTGCAGCTATTGGATGAAAACCCAAACCTTCCCCAGACTTGTTCTCGGGTAACGTCAACACCTGGCCCCATCCTTCGGCCGAACCACTCTCCACTACTCGCCGTGCATCCTCAAAAGAAGAGATGGATGCCCCCTGCTTCTTCACGGTATCCTTAGCAACTGATAGGCCCTGAAACTGGGTCCCGACGTCCTCGTCAGCATCAATAAAAGAAAACGATGATAAATGACTCACCACCATGGCCTGCTCTCCCCCAATCATCACTAGTTTCCCATGCCTCACAAATTTTAATCTCTGATGGAGCGTGGAGGTGACTGCCCCGGCATCATGGATCCAGGGACGGCCCAATAAACAACTATAAGCAGCACGGATGTCCATCACTTGGAAAGTGATTTGAAAAGTATGGGGACCAATCACTATGGGAAGATCCACTTCACCGATAACCGTCTTCCTGGAACCGTCAAAGGCTTTAACAATTACCCCGCTAGGCCTCATAGGAGCACCTGGATATGAAAGTCGAGACAACGTGGTCTTGGGCATCACATTCAATGACGAGCCGGTATCCACTAACACGCTTGATAAGGTATCGTTCCCACAACTTACTGAAATGTGCAGAGCCATATTATGGTTTCTCCCCTCCTCCGGGAGTTCTTCATCACTGAAACCCAAGTTGTTACACGAGGTTATATTCCCCACAATCCCGTCAAACTGATCAACTGTCACATCATGGTCTACGAACGCCTGGTCCAACACTTTCATCAAGGCTTCTCTGTGTGCCCCAGAATCTCTCAATAAGGCAAGCAAGGAAATCTTGGAAGGTGTTTGCAGAAGCTGGTCCACGATTTTATACTCGCTTCTTTTGATAAGCTTTAAGATTTCATCTTCTTCAGGGTGAGGGATAGGTCCACTGGATCGACCTACCTCAACCCTTGGTTCATTTCTTACAGGGATCTCCGCCGGCATGGGCCTCCTTACTTGAACTTCTGGTCTTCTTGTCGGTACCGCGGCAAAAACACGCCCACTTCTTGTCACTCTACTTACATCGGCAATATTAACGAAAGACGGTCTAGTTGGTATGGGGACCTCTACCCCATTCTCGATCATGGTGGCGTTATACTTGTACGGCACGGCTTGGTCTGAGCTATAAGGCACAGGGCCAGGTGGATAAATAATCAAAGGATCAGCAGACGCAGTCTGGCTGTTGTAAGCAATCTCTACTGATTCTGGTAAATTAAACTGTGGGGTTATCACATTCACTTCATCTTCAGGATTTCGGTCATAGGTAATAGTAATAATTCTCTGATCTAGCAACTTCTGAATGTCCTCCTTCACAATAGGACAATCCTCTTCTCTTGAACAAAACTGGCAAACGTCATAGTCATGTTGGTGCCTAACAAAGGCAAGTCTTCTCAAACTTTGGTGTAACCTGATCAATGATTCTCTGATGTGCTCGACTTGGAAAACTCGGAACTTCCCCGGGCAACCCTCCACCATATTCACAGAAGCTGCCCCATGTCGGGGCAAAGGGTTATCTCTGACATTTGGATTCACATCCTTAAAAGACAAGATGCCATGCTTAATTAATCTCTGCACATCCGCCTTCAACGCAAAGCAATTCTCAAGGTTGTGTCCCGGTGACCCTTGATGATATTCACAGAATTGATCCGCCTTATACCACGGGGAAGCACTGTTCGGTGCGACAGGAGGTGGTTTTGTTGTGATGAGATTCTTTCTAATGAGAGCGGGAAACAATTCAGTGTACGTCATAGGAATGGCATCAAACTGCGGCTTTCTGGGCGAGCGATTCTGATTGTTGAGCGGATAGGCCTGCTGTCGAGGCTGCTGTTGAAAAGGTCGTTGTTGAGGTGGCGGAATCTGATGAGATGGGGCTACCAAAGCCGGGCGGACAGCCGGAGTGACTGCCGCGACGTGAGAGTAGCCTCTCCTAGGCCTACCTGGAAACAAAGCACTAACATCCTGTTCTTTCCTCTTCGGGAAAACACCTCCGAACTTCTTCACACTGCTGGACGTACTCCCTTCTTTAATCAAACGTCCTTCACGAATTCCTTCCTCTAATCGCATACCCATGCTCACCATCTCGGTAAAGTCACTGGGCGCGCTGGCTACCATCCTCTCATAGTAAAAGGATCCCAAGGTCTTCAAAAATATCTTAGTCATCTCTTTCTCCTCCAGAGGTGGATGGATCTGAGCAGCAATTTCACGCCACCTCTGGGCGTACTCCTTAAAAGATTCCCGGTCTCTCTGCGACATTGCCCGGAGTTGATCCCTGTCTGGCGCCATGTCAACATTATACTTGTACTGATGGACAAAGGCTTCACTGAGATCGTTAAAATTGCGGATTCGAATGCTGTCCAATCCCATATACCACTTCAAGGCAGCACCCGTCAAACTATCTTGAAAATAATGAATCAGTAAATCATGATTATCAGAATACGTGGACATCTTCCTCACGTACATCGTCAAATGGCTTCTAGGACACGAATCCCCCTTGTATCTTTCAAAGTCTGGTGTTTTGAACTTCGCCGGAATCTTGACATTCGGAACCAGGCAAAGATCATGTGTGCTCTTCCCAAACAACTCCTTCCCTTTCAAGGCTCTAAGCTCTTTCTGCATTTCCTGGAACTGATCCTGAAATTCCTCCATTCTATCAAAAAGGCCCATACTTTCAGCAGGTTCGGCAGGATAAACTGGTTCGTTCAAGTATGGCACTGAGTGGATCACAGGAGCAACGGTCGTCATGACTGGTTGCGGAAAGGGTGTTACAGATGGAATTACTGGCGGCAATGTAGTCGTCTCCGGTTGAGGAAGAGACAATGCAGGCTGAAATATAGGTTGGGCGGTAGGCTGACACCCTTCCGGCATAAAGTTGTAAGGCATTCCCCAAGGAAAACCTTTCGGCATCTGATGCTGGATCGGAGAGTTGATTTGAGTTGCGGAGGCAGGAGCGATAACAATCTCGGAAACCACTGGAGTTGAAGTCTGAATCTCGGCAGCCGTAGTCGATGGCTGATTCTGAACAGCCACCAAACTTTCCACCAACGCTGTTAACTTTTCCATCTCGGCACGAAGCGTAGCAACTTCCCCACGAAGCTCTTGATTTTCCTGCTCCAAATCTTCCATTCTTTTCTGACGACTGGCCCGAGTGTCGTGCTGGTGAGACAGCTTGGCAACCTTCGGTGGAAAAAGAACAAGAATGAGACTCTAGAAAACATGTGATGTGGAATGTGAAATGATGCATGATGGTGACGCAAATGATGACTCATTTTAAAAGTTTTTTCAAGGAACTTTAGTAACTTTGCATACATCAATAGTAAAGGAATTTGGAACAACAAAAACTCAATCCGTTAATCGAAAGCGATAAATTACAACTTACAAATTGGAATAGTAAATTACAACCTTGGAATAACAAATCCACTAATGAAAGCAATAAATTACAACTTACAACCTGAAAACCATAATAAAGTGATAAATTACATTTTAAAACATGAAGCAGTAAATTACAACTTGGAGCATGAAGCCCTTAAGAAAACAATAAATTACAACTTCGGAGCATGAAGCCCTTAAGAAAACAATAAATTACAACTTCGGAGCATGAAGCCCTTTTACATAGTTTTACAAAATGACATCAATAAAATAAACTAAAGCTAAAGCTCACTCAGAATCCTCAGATGACGGACCAAACGCCAGCTGTAGTCGGAGCTTCTTGATCTTTTCTTCATAAAAGTCTTCCAAATCTTTCTTTTCCGCTATCAGTCGATCGATGGTTTCTTCTTGTGGATTAGGAACGAGAGCCAAGTTTACTGAACATTCCCTTTTCTTCTTCCTTTCATTCGCGTATTTCTTCAACAAGGCATCCTTCTGGCGAAGCTTCTCATCGTGGTCAACGAATCGGCCATCTTGAATAAGCAACAACTCCTTCTTCTCTTTCAGCTGTCGAGTCAGGACTCGATTCTCGTATTCGGACATATGGTACTTTTCCTTCCAAGCATCCCTCTCGGACTTCATCCTAGCCAGGTTCCCTTGATATTCTCCTACATCTGCGATTGGGATAGCAACTGATGATGGTGCGATGGCAGGGAACAAAGGTTTCTCAAGTTTATACGGCATCTTGAGAGCACAAGCCCTAGCACGGACCCACTGTAGGTAAGGTTCCAAAGAAACGGCACCTCTATGTCCCAGCATATCTCTCCCTTTCTTGTGGATATGGCGCCAAGCTCCTTCAATCTCTCTCCTAGCAGTTTGATGATCTTGTCCTTCCTGAAGAAAGAAACCACTCACATGGATACTGTTCGGCTTATCTCTCATTGGGTACCCGAACTGACGGCGCGCTAGAACAGGGTTGTAGTTGATTCCGCCCCTCGTACCAAGAAGAGGTACATTGGGAAAAGCACCACAGCTTTCAATGATCTCTACGTCATGGTAAGCTCGATTGTACCAGTCAATGTCGAAATGAGTGAGAGCCATAATCTTTGGCGCCCAACGCGGTTCTTTCTCGAGATCCCAGAAAGCATCGGACCCAGGTAAATGCGAGACGTACCACTGATACAGCAACGGCACGCAACAACTAATCATTCCTCCTTGACGAGAGTTTCGAAGATGGATAGAGTAATACGTGTCCCCTAGCAGCGTAGGGACCGGATTTCCAATCAGGAAAACTCTGATGGCATTGACATCCACAAATTTATCAATGTTAGGGAATAAGAAAAGACCATACGCGAGTAAAGCAAACACGTCCTCGAAGGCAACGGTATCCTTTGTATCAGCAAAATGACGAGCTTTCTTTAATAGAAACTGAGCCGGCAAACCCCGGATTCCTCCTTTCGTAGTCATATTCTCTTCTATCTCTGACTTCTTCAGATGGGTGACGGCTGCTATCTCATGAGATTTAGGCTCCTCTTCTAACCCAGAAAAAGGAACACGATCGACGATCGGCAAGCCGAGAATATAAGAGTACTCCTCTAAAGTAGGCATCAGCTGATAATCCGGGAAGGTGAAACATCGATACAAGGGATCATAGAACTGAACCAAAGTGTTGAGGATGCCTTTCTTCATCTTGCGCTTCATGAGCGGTACAACGGACCCATATTTCTTCTGAAAATCTGTCGGACTCTCTATCTTCGGAATCAAACTCTTCAATTCTTCAATCTCGGGCTCCTTGAAGCTAAAGCTTCGAGTATTTCTCCTTCCAAGTTCCATAATACCCTGAGACGTTTGCAAAAATCATTCCAAAGTTCCTTGAAAAACGAGTTTTTTACAAAGATGTTGATGAATGCATGAATGAATGATAATGCGACAGTCACACACAAGTTTGCAAACATGGGGTTTTAAGGTTCAAAGTTCAGCATGGAGTCGAGGGTAAAGCCCACCCAAAGGTATGTACTAATGTTTCGATCACACCTGTAAGACAAGGTTCTAAGAGTTCCCAGAGTCTGCATCCCTCTTTCGGATATTACCAACATCTTGATTACTCAATAATTAGCAATATTCTCAAGAGAAACTCGTCCGAGCGTAGCATCGCGTAACAACTACTTCCGAATTACTCCGTGATAGTCTCCGCGCTACACCTAAAAAGGCCAAGATGAGTCAGGGTTCTACGGTTCTCAACTTCTCGGGCTCCTAGGTCGAAAATAATAATGTCTTCCCGATTACTCGGTAAACAAGTATTAAGTTCAAGAGGGCCTTCCATTGAGTGGGGGATCTCATGCCTCCTTCTTCGGGATTACTCCCTCAAAGTTAACATGACTATACCGCCCGTCCTATTCCTTAAGTGTTACTTAATCCGGGTATAGGATTTGTCCTTCAAAAAAACCCAAACACCCCAATTTAAACACATAATAAAACACATCAAATAATAATAAAACAGATAAGACAAATTAGGCTTAACCCACTTAGGGATGGACCAGCAAGAGGTCAATCTGTCCCCAGCAGAGTCGCCAATTCTGTAGCGATAAAAAATGTAGTGGGGTAAGTCGGAGATCGAATTATTGATTAATTCGTCTCGCAAAAGCAAGAGTCGCCACCGCGCTTTATTGTTTCCAACGGAAAAGGGAAAAGAGCGAAATAAAACCCTAAATATGCAATGTAACTAAAAATACAAATGCAAAGTGTTTTTGAAAAGAGATCTTGTGGTTCGGGGGTTGGTTATACAATGGGAAGGTATTAGCACCCAATGCATCTATAGTACTCTATAGGAACCTTTTGAAATATCTGTTTTATTTAAAATTGATCGCTTGATTTGAAAATAAATCGTTTTGGCCGAAAAAGGGATACGGACGGGTTTTTGAAAATACGACAACCTAACGTTGAAGTTTTGACTTAAAAGGTGTGAGTTTTGGAGAAATCGGATATTTGGAAAAATTATCCTAAGTTTCAATGAAATGAGAGTATTCGCTCGATCGTTTTTTGAGGACATGAAGTCAACAAAAATTAGACAATTCCTTTTGGATTGACGCAAACAGAATAATCAAGTAAATGCGAGATATTTAAACAGAAAATGATACACAACAATTAAATGTGAACATGCATTTTATATGATTTTTTTGTTTAATATGCGAAAAGAAAAAGTTTTAATTGGTTTTCATTTTTTACGCATTTTTTAATAATAAAAGGTAATGAGAATTAATAGAAATGTTTTTAAGGTTTTTATATATTTCTATTTTTTATGTCTTTTTGTTATATTGGTACTTAATCAAAATGAGGGGAATAAAATAAAATGTCTTTTAGTCTTCATTTTTTTACTTTCATATGTTTTTTAGAAATATTAAATATTTATCAAATTAAACAAAACTTATAAATCAAATATCTAATTAAAATAAAGAAGACTAAAATTAAATAAACTTAAATAATATTTGGGTAAAGTGTCAAAATTAGCTATTTAAAATTATATGTGTATTCCTAAGAAAAAATTAACTAATATAAATTAATTAAACTAAGAAAAAAGAAATACAATTGAACTAATAATCTATAAAGAAAAAAAAAAGGGTGTGAATTAGCAATTAGAAATGGGCTGGAGTATAAGAGAAGAATTGGGTTGGATTGAGAAATGGAGCGGGTCGTGGGTTAAAGGGGGTCCATGGGATTAAATTGAGATTAGGGTTGTGTTTGTTTGATAAAAGGATTTAGGGTTTGGTTTAAGGCAGAACGGCGCCTCTTTCACGATCTTCATCTCTCTCTTGCGCAGCTTCTTCGCTTCTTCGCCTCCAACGCCGATGTTTCCATGTCCCGGCCACCCACACCAAGTTTCTCTCTTCCCTCCATTGTTGACGCGGCGGCTTCGAGCGGAGACGGTAAGGACCAAAACATTTTCGTTAACGTTAATGTTGATTCAATTCGCGTATAAGCTTTACAGATTCGCTGTTGATTTTACAATTTCTTAGTTGATTTTATGGCTTCTTGGTTGATTCTGACTAGTTACCATTTTTACTGTCCATGTCGATTTGAATGATGTTTTTAAGGAATGAGAAAGGAAGAAGGCGTTACCTAGATGGAGAAGGAGGAGGGCTTGGGGTGATGGAGGCCGGACAGCAGGGAGACAGCAGGCGCGCACAGTGGTGAACGGTATTCGCGATTCCTTCCTTTTGCTTGAATGCTACTGTGTTTGCTTGTTGCCCAATGATGTGTACACGGAGGGCCTCAACGATTTGCCTTGAAATGCTTTGGATATTTTGAGAATTGGATGATAACTCTCTCTTCTTCTTGAATGCTGTTGCCTAATGGTGGGTTTATCGCCTATGATGAATGAATTTTCTGAGGCTAGGGAATGGGTTTGAAAGCTTGAACTTGTAAAAGGTTTTGACAGGTTTTTGTATGTAGGCCTTTACAGTAGGGATATCGTTTTTACTGGTATGAGGATTGAGCTATGTTTTATGGTTCTTGACAGCATGTTAAGGCATTGGTTGTTTATGATGATGGGTGGTGTTGACAGTGGGATAGTGATATTGGCTATAAGGGGCTCAATCAGTTGGTAATGTTTTGTATGGTTTGGAAAATAGTTTTCTCAGTGATCATGCAGGTTTTGACATGGTGAACTGGTTTTCGGTTAGGCTGGACAGGGGCAAGGCTTTTACTAATGTGAGGCCATTGCAGGTTTTTGTTGGTTTGGTGATGGCTATTTTGAATGATTGTTCTACAGGTTTTTTGAAAATGGTTTGAGGTTATGAAAATGGTTTTTGGTTATGTTTTTGGCGCTTGTGTATTTCGTTTTCTCTTATGCTGTTTTGTGTGTCTATGATCCTTTGTTGCTCTTTGTTGTAATATAACAGTTCTCCTCTCTTCTCTTGCGCTACAGGCCAGGAACTTTGAAACAAATCTCTTGGGATCTCCCTGAGCATTCTGCACTACTGTCCACTCAGTTTGCCTTTATTCTTCTTCTGTGCTATTATACTTACTGGCTATATTTCTTAGTTTGTTTTGTATATCTCTTTCTGCCTAAGCTAAGCCTGCAAATCCCACACTTCTCCCTCTCTTTTTCTCTCTCAGAATGGCTTTGACAAAAGTGTGATAAGCTGTCTATTTTCTGAAAATGCAGTGGCTGGAAAATGATGAAAGAAAAAAGGAAATTTTTTGCTTGCAAGGATAGTCAAACTGCATATTTGTTTTTAAATCAAATGTTGTCTGCTTCTTGATGTATAGGCCACGTTAAAAAGGGGCATGCTTGCATATGGTTACTACATATTTGCTTATGCTGTATGCTGTATGCTGTATGCTTTGAAATTATATTTGGGATTAAAACTAATGTGGTTAGCTTAAGTATGCAGTTTTTTTGGAAAACAATTTATGCATATGTTTTGAAATCCTTTTCCTTTTTTTGTGAACCAGGGGTAATCCCGTGATTTGCAAAAAATAAAATAACTGATTCCGGCCATTACATTTAATGATGAACATTAAAATTTATTTTCTGCATTTAATTATTTATTTGAATTCTAATTCTTTTCTTTTAATTGTGCAGGTAAAATTAAATGAGCGGACACGCATTGGATTGGAAACTTTAGAATTAAGATAGACTAGTTTATTTCATTTTAATTTTGACAATTCATTATTGTAATTTATTGCAATGTATACAATATTTACAAAATAACTTGTACCAAAAAAAATGAATAAAAGAAACTATTTGTCTATTAATTCTTCTTCTTTATTTATTTATCGTTTATTATTTTATCCAAACGAATAATAATTGAAAACAAACCTCCAATTACCTACATTCAAAATAATAAACAGATAAATAATAATTATCATTGACCAACTAATATCTTCGATTATTTAATCCATCATTCTCAACTAAATTATAATAATTAAAATAGGATTTCAATTATTTAATCTAGAACGACGAACGATTAAACAGTCGTTATTGACCAATGAATTTCCTCAAATGCTTATTTATATTATTCATAACCTTTAAATTATAGAATAACTAAGAATAAATTCTAGTTACTTAAATTTAAAAATAATGAGTAAATAAATAAAACGTCCGCACAATTAATGCGCCTCTTCTCTGATGTTCATTTTATTATCCCTACATCTTTAAACTAAATAATAATCAAAAAATGAAATTTCAATTATTCAAGTTTTAGATAATGGATAATTAATAAACATCATTTTTGCACGAATCGATTAAATGATTCAATGTTCAGCATAAATAGCTCTTGGCCCGAAAAAGTCATGAAATTTAAAATCGATGGATCAAAACAAATGTAATGTAAAGATGCGGATAGGAGATGACGTCTTAGGTCAAAATTTGGGGTACAACAGCCTCTGACCTCTTTCTCTGTCTTAGGAACTGGCATCTCTTGAATAGCTTTAACCTTGGCAGGGTCCACTTGAATACCCTTATCACTTACAACGAAGCCTAGCAACTTTCCAGATCTTACCCCGAAGGTGCACTTGTTCGGGTTCAACCTCAGCTTGTACAACTTCAGTCGGTCAAACAATTTCTGCAGATGATCTAGGTGTTCTTCCTCAGTCTGGGACCTTGCAATCATGTCGTCAACATACATTTCTATCTCGTGATGGATCATGTCGTGAAATAAAGCAACCATGGCACGTTGGTAGGTTGCCCCAGTATTTTTCAGTCCAAAAGGCATGACCTTGTAGCAGAAGGTGCCCCACTGAGTAACGAAGGTAGTTTTTTCCATGTCTTCAGGAGCCATCTTGATCTGATTGTATCCTGAAAAAACGTCCATGAAGGAGAACACCTTGTGCTGAGCATTATTGTCAACAAGGACATCAATGTGAGGTAGGGGGAAGTCATCCTTGGGGCTGGCCCTATTCAGATCCCTGTAATCGACACACATTCTGACCTTTCCATCTTTCTTTGGTACCGGCACCACATTAGCAACCCACTGAGGGTAAGAAGTCACTGCAAGAAAACCGAAATCAAATTGCTTCATAACCTCGGCTTTGATCTTCTCAGACATATCTGGACGCATACGGCGGACCTTCTGCTTGACCGGAGGGCAGTCTTCCTTGATAGGAAAGTGATGGACCACAATATCAGTATCTAACCCAGGCATGTCTTCGTAGGACCAGGCGAAGATCTCCATATAATCATGTAGCATCTGAGTCAATCGTTGCTTCACGCTGAGCTCTAGGTTGGCACCAATCTTAACTTCCTTCCTGTTTGCCTCAGTACCCAGATTTATTGTTTCCACTGGCTCTTCGTGTGGTTGAATTGCCCTCTCTTCCTGGAGTAACAGTCTTGCAAGCTCGCCAGGCACTTCGCAATCATCTTCACCTTCGTCTTCAGCTAAGTTGATCGGATTTTCGAAGTCATAACTGGAAGTAGCAGAGTCGTTACCAGTGAGATCCAGAGTGGATTGAAACCTGTATGAGTGAGTGTGTGTAAATACAGCTGTTTTGCAATATATAAAGAAAGGAAAGAAAGAAAAGGAGCATAAGATTTGAAATTCGAGAAAATGTCCAAGGTCTTTATACATGATATATGAAATGACAATTTAATATACCCTCACAAATGAAGCCACGGTGCCCCGGGTAAGACACCGTGCCATAGAGTTTTAATTGTTTATTATAAATAACAAAAACATAGGAATTCATCACTCAGTAACAAGAGAAACAAGTAGGTTGTCCTTTGCAATCCAATTGCTAGGTTCACTGTCGATTGCCGGGTAAATCCAGCTGTCGAGCTCAGCTTCATCCACTTCATCATCCTCCCTGATAGCATTTACTCCATGGTTAGGCATGGGAGCAGTCACCACATTGGGTTTCTCAGGTGCCTCAAACTGTACCTCCTTGGCGTCAATAAGATCCTGCACTTTATTCCTTAAGGCCCAACAGTCATCAGTGGCGTGCCCCGGGCTATCGGAGTGATAAGCACAGCGGGCATTTGGATTGTATTTCGGAGAGGCAGTATTCACAACTTTCGGGGCCTCCCTGACAGTCACTAAGTTGGTGGACAGCAACTGCGGCAAGATTTGTGATAGAGTCATACTCAGCTGGGTAAACTCTCTTCTGGGTCTTTCACCCCTTTGCTGATTGGTTTGCCGAGGAGCGGCAGCAGGCTTAGCAATCATCACCGCGTTGATGGATTGGCGGCGTTCAGGTTTCTCTTGTCTTCTAGACCCATATACAGCACTGGCCTCCTTCTTAAAGGGCTTCTTCTCAGAACTTGCAGAGGCACCCTTCTGAATTTTACCAGACTTCATTCCAGCCTCTATTCTCTCTCCAGTCAGAATAAGATCAGTAAACCCTGCAGATGAGTTACCGATAAGATGATTGAAAAATGGCCCAGATAGGGTTCCCAAGAACATGTCTACCAACTCCCGGTCAGTTAACGGAGGCTGCACCCTGCCAGCCAGATCCCTCCACTTCTGTGCATACTCTTTGAAACCTTCGCTTGACCCTAGCGACATACCCTGGAGTTGGGTACGTGTAGGGGCAAGGTCGGCATTATATTGATACTGCTTATAAAAAGCAGTAGCCAACTCCTCCCAGTTACGAACCTTGGTCCCATCCAGTTGATAGAACCATTTGAGATGAGTCCCTGAAAGAGTCTCCTGGAAGAAGTGGATCCACAAATTCTTGTCCACTGAGTACGGTTGAATCTTCCGCACATAAGATCTGAGGTGTAGCTTGGGACAAGACGCCCCGTCATACTTGGTGAAAGATGGTGCCTTAAACTTGTGAGGAATAATCACACCAGTAGATAAGCCCAAGTCTCCGAAATCCAGCCCAGGCACTTGTTGGATCTCCATTGCATTCAGTATGTCTTCCAACTGCTTATACCGGTCTTCAGCAGGAGGATACTGCTCCTCATCAAAGTCAGTCTCGTTGTGAGAGACTACTGGACTAGGACCTTTTCCCCCCTGGGGACTGCTCTTGCCTATGGAAGAAACAGCCTCTTCATTCTGTAGCGTGTTGCCAAACCTTCGGCCCGAATTGAAAAGAACAGTTATCTTCTTCTTCTTCTTTTCCTTCTTCAGGAGCAAAGCCTTCAGCTCTTCTTGGCCCTGAGCCAAACCCATGATCAGTTCCTGAAATTGCGCGTTCTGTGCCTGAAGAGCCTTGATAGACATCTCGGTTGAGGATGAGTCAGGATTCATGATGCTGAAATAAACAGCGAAGAACAGTAAGCAACCTGAAAAGAAGAAAACCTGCTATGCACATGATGAATGATATGTGTTTATGCAATGCATTCAAGGGTTCGAAAGTTCAAATTTATTGTAGACAAAAAGGAACACACGTTATCATTAAGGAAATAATTGTTCAGTACATCAAAGCCTCATGGGCACATATTACAAAGCAAATCAATCCCAAAAGACATTACGCATCCTCTTTGGAGCTATGTAGGTGTTGAGACTCCTCTCCTCGTGCAATAGGCGGGTGAGCTCCAAGACCTTCTTTTCACTAGCATGTAGACTGGTCTCAAGAGAATTCCGTTCTTCCTTAAGCTGGATCCAGCTCTTCTGCATCTCTTCCCAGGACGTGGGCATGTCAGGATGTTGAATGGTGTAGGACACTTCTCCTTCCAAGACTGGCTCTTTGATTACAGGGAGCACATGAGGATAAGGCATTACTAACTTCTGGGAGCGGGCGCGTACCCACTTGAGATAAGGTTCCAACAGGATGGAGTTCCTGTGCCCCAGTGTCTTACTGTCTATCCTACTTGGAATCCTCCAAGCTCTGATAAATCTCTGGCGAAGTCCTTGTGCATCGTTGTCGAAGTCAAAAACTATGTCAGGAATTAACATGTCATGAGGGCCATCCCTCCGAGCATAACCAAACTGTCTCCAAGCCAGGCATGGGCTGTAAGTAATACCTCCTCTGATTCCAAGTAAGGGAACATTAGGATACTCCCCGCAACGATCAATGATAGTGACATCCTCTCTGGACCGAGGGCACCAATGTATATCTGCGTGTGTAAGAGTCATCAACCGTTGTGACCACCTCAAACCCCGCTTGTTCTTTAAAGCTGATTGTGGAAGGTGCGAAATAAACCACCTTCCCAGGAGAGGAGTGCAACACATAAGGACACCTCTCTTTCTCATGGTTCGAGTGTAACAGGAGTGAAGGATGTCCCCCAGCAACGTAGGTATAGGATTCCTGGACATGAAGATCTGGACAGCACTGATATCTATGAGCTGATCTGGGTTAGGGAACAACACCAAACCATAGACAAGGAGGGCCACAACTTCTTCAAAAGCTTTTAAGTCAAGGGAGTTCCAACATTCATGGGCCTTTTCAAACAGAAACCTGGCTAAGAACCCTTTGATACCACTTCTAACTTCCCAATGTCCCTTGAGGTCAGATGATTGTAGGTGTAAGGCTTTAGCAATCTCTTCAAGCTTGGGTTCCTTTTCCGTACCGTTGTAGGGTAGTTGATCAAGGATAGGGATCTTCAGAAGCCGGGAGAACTCCTCCAATGTAGGTACCAGCTTATAATCCAGAAAAGTGAAACAATGATGCAGAGGGTCAAAGAACTGGAACATGACCTTTATCATATCTTCCTCAATGTTGGTATTGACCAAGCTGATGAGTCTTCCATGTCTTTCACTGAATGAAGAGCTCTCGGGAATCCTGGATATAAGCTCCTTAAGCTGAGGAGGAATCCTTACAAGGCTGATTTGAATTGTCTTTCTGCGAACAGTTTCCATGTCCTACAAAACAAGAACAAAGATGAAGATTCGAACCCCTGAAATGGTTAGCCAATGCATATGATGTTGGATGATGTCATGATGCTATGATTAAACACACCACAAATATTTACAAAGGCAAACATGTAAGGCACACAAGTCACACAAGTCACACAAGATAAGCCCTTAGAGTTTAGGCCAGCATGGGGTCTGGGTATTACCCTCTTGAAGTTGGTGGGCTCAACCTGTCCTATTAGAAGTAACCGGGTTCTAAGGGTCCCAATATCACTGGATTGCTTTCATTGTTCATCGTTTTGATTTAGCCACTGAACTGGCGACCGAAATATTCCAGGAAAGCAACCCTCAATTGAGTGTAGTATCGAGTATCAACCAACCTCGGACTACACCAAAGTCAGTTATCTCACTACCCTAAAGAGGCCAAGATGGTTCAATTAAGGTTCCTAAGGTCAGTTGATGCTTCACGACACCACGCGGAGGCCCCGTACTCTCCTTGACTGAACTCAAGGGTTACCGGTACACACCAAAGTGCCACATCAACGTAGCAGACTGTTTCAACCATGTCAGTATACCCCGCACAGTTCCCTCACAGCCTTGTTGCTACTTTCTAAGAAGGTATCCCCAGATCCGGGTTAGGATCTATAGAACTCCCAAGACAGTCCCTTAATTTAAAGCAAACAAGTCAAAGCAATTGAAAACACAGTTATGAACTAATCCTAAGGTACACCTCACTTTTAAGTTTAGTCCCCAGCAGAGTCGCCAGTTCTGTGATCGGTGGATCTGGAACTGACTGTTTAACGCTGGTTCGCGAAATATCGCGGAAGCAAGAGTCGCCACCGTCTTTTATTTTCTCCAAATGGAAAGGACAAAAGCACAGAAAAATTCCTTATAGAGATTGCTCTCGGTTCGGGAGGTAGATTATAGAAAGGGAAGGTGTTAGCACCCTTTCTATCCATGGTTATCCATGGGCTCTTAGATACTTGCTCATTTTTGTTTTCAAAATGGTTTGTTTGCTTTTCAACTGTGGGTTTAAAAAGTTTCTTTGAAAATTTCAGTTCGACTCTTGTATCAGTCCTCAAAAGTGTTTGAAAAGTTGCTTTGGAAAGCTTTTTGAAAAGGTGTCGGTGTGAAAAGTATTTTTTTGATTTGTTTTGAAATTAGAGCAAGTATCTAGAGTCGTCTACCTACCCTAAGGAATTCGTCTGTGTAAATGTCCTTAAAGTAGTGCCATCCCACCATTGAGAGGTAGGTAGCACCACCGTTGGAGGTGTTCGGGTCAATTCGAGGATTCGGGACATGGTGATCACCGGAGCAATAGGAAGACACCTTAGAAGCTACCCTCATGCCATGTTCATGGACATGAGGACTTACTAAAACATCCTCTACTCGACGACCACCTTTCGAGGGGCAAGGCAACAATGAGGCGTACCCTAGGGGTGGTGTGTGATTTGTGTGTCATGTTCATTTATTTTTGTCTTGTCATGCATTGGTGACCTACGCGTTGCTTTTATTTTGACATTCATTCTTTCATGCAAATTAATTAACAGTTAAAAAGATGCGGAAATTAAAAGTCCTACGCTATTACAAAGGCGCGGGTCTACATCGCCAAATTAGTCCAAGACCCGATTTGAAATAAAACAAAATGCGGAAATATAAAGGTCTAATTAGTCTATTACATGGCTTTGGGAGAGTTACATGAAAAAGGAAGTAAAATAAGCGCGCGAATTGGAATTGTGATCGAATGCGAGGGCGTTGGACCCTTTTAAAGAAATTGAATTACGATTATGAAATTAATTAAATTTAATGAAAAAAAGAGAAGTTATTTTTTTGAGTTTTTTGTATTTATGGATTTTAATGAGAATTAATGGAATTAAAACCTAATTCTAACTATTTTTAATTTATTAAAAAAATGTTAAAATTAAACCTAAAATTATCCTAATTATTTACATGGCAATTTACTTACAAAAATAATATTTAATAATTAATTATGGTGAAAGAAAAGAAAAAGAATAAAAATACTTGAAACCCTAATTCTACATTTTTTAATTTATTACAAAAATATTAAAATTTAAACCTAGAATTAACTAAATTAATTAATACAATTTGTTTACAAAATAACATTAAATAAAAATATATTTTATTTTTTATCTTTTCTGATTTTTATTATTTTTATATTATGAAAATATTAATTTATGAATTAAAAGGAAATAATCAAATTAAAACAAATAAAAATAAAATAGGAAAAAAGAAAAGAAATGCAAACCCTTGGGAGTGTTGACCCCAGTTTGGAGGTATTTGGCCAGTAATTAGGCCCAATGTTTTAAGGCCTTGTTTGACTTTATTGGCTTGTACGTGACACGTCTGACTTATGCACATGGTGGTCTCCAGATCAAGGCCCTTGGATTGAGGTTTTGAGACATGTGGCACGCTTGGATTGTGGACGTATGGTGAACTTCTGGAGGGAGTGCTACATGCAAACATGGTCAGAAAAATAATATGGAGAAAGAAGGGGACCTGGGAATCGAACCCAGGTCCCAGAGTGTACCAAATCAACGCCTTGCCACTGAGCCATTTACACGCTTTGTAAATAATATAGAAAATAAACAACATAATGCAAAACAATGGTTAGTGGTTAATTTTCGCGCGAAATTCAAACGCACCAACCGCTGTCCTACACCTCACCTTCTTCTCCAATTGTTCTGCATTTGCCTGAAAAAAAACATCAAGTAGCGGGGGTTTTAAACCCCCACTAAACATTGCACACAAAAATAGCGATTAGAAACCTGTTGGTCATAAATTGATCGTGAGGTGTGGAAACGATCAGTCATGAGCTTCTGGTTTCAATGGCATGGGTCTTGTGGTCTTATTTTTCCTGAAGAGGAAACCCCTAATTTTGCAACTCTGAAACCCTAGCAAGCTTCAATGGTAAATTCACATACAGGGCATGAAAACTCAATTAAAGTATACCGTTAGTTTCAGGAAGTGCGTATGAGTATAAAACGATCATTAAAATGTATGAACATGGCGTATAAATCAAAGCATGAATATGGAAAAATTTAAGAACAGGGCGGCATCGTGTTACCAATTCCTGGCGTTAGAAGCAGTGGTTTTGATCCAGAAACGTTTCTTGAGGCCTCAGGAATGTAATGGGATTGCTCTCTTGCCTTGAAACGCTTTGGAATGGTGTTTTCAATTTTCAATTTTTTTCACAAAAATGCCAAAGTTGTTCTTAGGATTGGGCGCAGCTTGAAGGTTCTTCTCATTAGGTTTGCATTCTGACTTATGTATGGGACGAATTAGGGTTGAATTTTGAGCCAAAAGATCAATGCATTGATGTATCAAATATTTGATTTTCAATGAATATTTTTTCAATCTTTTTCCTGTGTTTTTGGTACTAATCATGGCCAAATCCTTCCTTTTTTGATGTGCACAAATCTTCAATGACCAATGAGAGCAAATGCTGCATAAAAAGATTCACATACATTTGTTTTAGTATTTTTTCATATTTTATTTTATTAAATGAATTAATGGTGATTAAAAATTCAAATAAAATAATAAAAATGATGAAATAAATCCCCTTTGGGCCAAATGGTCGTGCATAGCCTTTGGATGATGAATCTTGGAAGAAAATATGGCCCATTAGCAATTTTGAGGCTTTTGAAGTAAAGTTGACTTTTCAAAATTCCCAAATATTTCCCAACTTCCACAAGGCATATCTTGCACAATTTTTAAGCTTTGATAATGTTCTTGGATATTTTGGAAGGGTGTTGAAGTCCTCTAACCAATGCCTTTGGTCCCATCTCATTTTGATTTACCAATCGCAAGTTATGGCCTTTGACTTAAAGTCCCTTTTTGTTGACTTTTGAAAATGACCTATAATGTTGAAATTGATAACTTTTTGTGAGATCATTTCTTGGACTTGAAGTGTGAAGAGGAGTTGTAGGAAATGTCTTTCTCTTCAAAATGAGCTTTGGATGGAATTTTTCTGATGAAACATGTGGAAGTTATGCCTTGGTGAAGTTACAGTTGACTTTTTCAACTGTCCAAATATGGAAACTTTTGCATCTTGAGACTTTTTGAGCCATGCTTTGAAAATCATGATCAAGAATTGATCAAATGATGTTTGTGGCTTCAAAATAAGATATTGACCAAAAATTTGGACTTTTGACTGTCAAATGACCATTTTGCCCCTGCAGTTGATTGTTGAGCAATTAGGGTTTTTGATTGTGCAATTTTGTGCTGTAAGTCTTGAAACTTGACATGAGGATGCTTGACCATGTTTGTAGGCATGTGGGACTTGTTTGGACCCTTGGAAACTTCATTTTCTTTGTCAGAACCAAAACCCTAGTTTTTGACTGTTAGGAGGCCCTTGAACTGTGCAACCCTTGGGGAGATTTTGAAGCTTTGACTTGGCAAATCTTGAAGAATATGGGAGGGCAAATTTTGGGGTACAACACCAAGTATCTTAGCATTTTTGAGGGACCAAGATCATTTTGTAAGGAAACTTTTGAATAGCATCATCGAGGAACTATGATCTTATACTTGTTTTATTTTGCCAAGATACTTCGCATGCGTAACATGGCCATTTTATTTTAGGCAACCAAGTTGGAGAAACCCTAAGGGTGTTTGTGTGCAAAGTGTATCATTTTCATGCTTTTGATTTTGTCTTGTATTTAGGGTTTTGTATTTTTGGTTTTTTTTGTTCTTGTCATGCAAACCCTAATTACTAAGCATGGTATATAAAACGGTAAATTGCGTAATGTAAATATACTAAGCTATTACAACAATTTTATGGGACAATAAAAGTTTGAATGGGGATTTGCACAAATATAAAGCTAAATATATTATTACAACCAAATCGAATTTGCGCGAATTAAATAAATATAATACAAATATTTAAAATGTAATACAATGTTCATGTTAGAAAAAATGTTCTATGTCTTGTTTTTGTGTAAAAGAATATTAATCTTAAACCTAAAAAAAAAGGAAAAAAAAATAATTAATTCTTTTTGAAAAGGATTAAACCCTAGTTTTCATTTAAAAGAAAATAATGTTCTATATTATTATTTTGTGTATTTTTTGTATAAAAAATGATAAATAATATTGTATATAAATATTAAAAAAATTAGATATGTGCAAAAATTGGTATTTGTGAGTATAAAATGTGTAATAAAAATATTAAGTATTTTTAATCATATTTGTAAGTTTATTAAGAAAATAAATTTTATTCTATCAAAATAAATTAACTTTTATGTAAGAAATAATTTTAACAAAATAAAATAAAAGTGTGAAAATAAATAAATCATTTTTTAGTATTTTTTATCATTAAGAAAAAAATAACAAAATTTATTAAATATAAAAATATGAAAAAAAAAAATAAAAATATAAAATAGTTAGCCAGGGGGTGCAATAGCAAGTCGGGGGGGGGGGGGGGGGGTGTTTAGCAAAAACAAAAAGGCCACGCAGCAAAAAAAGCCCAATGACTTCATCCCTGTCCTTCGTTCATCTTCTTCACGCCATTTACAGTTCAACCTGTATCTTCCTTATGCTTGCATAAAAATGAAAACTCATAACATGAAAAATGTGGCATTTGAGCTCACGATTCCAACCATATAAATTATGTAACCTAACTATCAAAGATCAAAGAGAATTTTGGAATCCCTAAATCGTGATTTAAAATTTTCAGAGATTTCAAGCTTCAAATTCTCTTAGCACAAGTAATATAAATGCAAAGTAATGATATGTACAGCTTCTTTATGATGAGAACTACATTTTTTCTTCACAAATCGTGGCTTGAGGTTTCCTGTATAAAGTTATAGAGTTTAAGAAAATACCTGCTTCAGCTGGAATCGTGTATGGCAATGTAGGTACTTTAATGGATGCCTGATGATTGCTTGAGCTTCCTTGAGCTTCCCTGAATCTATTCCAACCCTTATCTTGCACTGAGGATGGTTGGAACTCCCTGACCAAGTCCAACTGCAAGATTCCAAGTTGAAAATGGAAGATGATGAAACTGAGGTTACAGAACTAGGGTGATGGCTTTGATTGACTAGGTATCAATTGTATAAGATGTTTGAATCAGTTAAATACAAAACGCACGAACCAAATGAGAGTTGGCTGAGCTTTTGCAGAAACTGTATGCTTAGGCATATTTTTGGTGTTTTTCCAGTTTGATAGAGTTCTAGGTTCAAGCTAAGTGTGTAATCTCTTGTACAATGTTTTCATATTAGTATAGAAGTGATACAAAGACAGCTCTCCACTAGCTGTGCAAGCCTTAGCCCTTTTGCAACTTTTCTTGTACTTGAAGTAAAGTTGACAAGACCAATCCCACATGCTTGTACCAGCTTGCTTTAGGGTTGATATAAGTTTGTACCAATTGCTTGAGACCTGCATAGTTTTCTTATATCAAGGGGATAGGTCCAATGCTCCAAGTTGACAAAGTTGCAAAAGTGCATCTTTATGAAAATGGCAATGAAGCCTTTTTGCCCAAAATGGAAATACAACTTGTGTAAAGTTTCAAAAGCAAGGATAAAGGCTTTGTCAACTGAGTATGCATTTAATTAAGGAGTGTATAGCAATCTTAGGACCTGTAAAGCAATAAATAACCAGCATAGGTTTGGTTTGCAACTTAATTCTATGTGAAAATGGCTTGAACAAAAAGTGAGAAAATGCCAACTTCCTCTCTTCGATTCTCCCTACTCAAAAATGATCTTAGAGAGTTCTTGGACATTTTGGAAAGCTTGAAATGTGATCTTTAATACTATTTGAAATTCATTTTGAGATACCTCTTGGAACTAGGTGAAAAGTTGCCATGAAGTTGGGTCAAAAACCTGCCTAAATTAGGGCAAAATTTCACTAAGTTATTTAGTTCATGAGCATGTATTCACAAATTTATAACTTGAGATCCAAGCATCTTTAGGGAAAAGTTTGTGGAGAAAAGTTGTAGATTTTATGGAGGACTACAACTTTCATGTTGGGAACATTTCTTGAATCAAAATGCATCATGGTGAAAAAGTGGTGAAAAGTTGAGAAAAAATAAGAAAATTTTTATACTTAGAAAAATTCTAAGTTATGAAAATTTTCAAATTCAAACCCTAATTTTCAAATTTGGTTTTATTGGTGAACAAGTTTCCTATTTTGACATATCTTGATGAATTATGACTCTTGGTACTTGATTTTGACCAAAAAGTCAAAGTTTGACCTTTTAGTATACATTTGACTTTTGATTAGTTGACTGCAAATTTCATCTGTCAATCCAATGAACTTGAGATATTTTGAACTATGTAATTAGGTCAAGATGATTCCATTGAACCCTTAAAATCATGGTTGAACTCAATTGGTCATTGGCTAGGTTAAAAATCAGAAATTGCCCTTTCTCAGTCAAAACCCTAATTTTGCCCATTTTGCCCTTTTGATGATTTGATCAAATTTCTTGAGGAGTTGTGATCCAAACTTGATCAAATGGTACATATGAATCTAGAATGTTTATGTGGATCAAAAATTATGAAGTTTGACTGTAAATTGGCCATGGTTGACTTTTTCCCCAATACACCTGATTTTTAGGTCAATTGTCCAATTGACTGATCAAAAATGTGGTTCAAGGCTTGAAACTTAACATGAATAATCTTAGGGGTCCAAAATGATGTATGAAAGTCACATGAAGCATTGGTAGTCCAAGAATTCTTGTAAGAAAAGTCTTGATAAATGAGAGGACAAATTTTGGGGTACAACAACTGCCCCTGTTCAATCTTTTTAAACCTGAAGAGTTAGATTGGCGAGTTTTTCCATTCGTGACTCGAAGGTGAAAGATGATTGGACACTAGAGTGCCCATAAATTTGTACTCGGTGACGTGTAGTTGAGGGAATGGGCTTAAAGATGCCATTTGGAGAAGTGATAGAATCTTGTTGGAGATGGGCTTGTAGATGCCATCCAAGAATGCTTGTTGAATTGTAAGTTATCAGTCAAAAGAATAAGTATCAGAATGGTGTCCGTATCTGGAACGTATTTGGGCAGTATCTGGAGACTGAATATGTATGAGCAACATAATAGCATCTGTGTTTGGAGCGTATCTGTATTGTATCCGAAGTCTGAATGAATATCAGAATGGCATCCGTGTCTGGAGCGTATCCGAACTGTATCTGAACTTGAATCTGAATGAGTAACAAAATGGCTTCTGTGTTTGGAGCGTATCTGAACTGTATCCGAAAGTTGAATCTAAATGAGTAATAGAATGGCTTCCGTGTCTGGAGCGTATCTGAACTGTATCTGAACTTGAATCTGAATAAGTGACAGAATGGCCACCGTGTCTGGAGCGTATCCAGACTGTATCTTGAAGTTGAGTTCTGAATGAGTATCACAATGGCATCCTTGTCTGGAGCGTATCTGAACTGTATCTGAAGTTGAGATCTGAATGAGTATCAGAATGGCATCCTTGTCTGGAACGTATCTGTATCGTATCTGAAATCTTTGAACATTGTTAATGGTAGCTGTTAATCTTATCCTGAAAAGGGTAAAATGTTAGCTGAAACACAAAGTTATGTTGCGTGAAATGTATGATGCAATATACGTGCTTTATCAATGTTTATGATATGTGGATGTAATGTATGTGCATGTAAGCTGATTTGCTGTATTGCTGAGGAAAATAAATCCTTGATTGCTGAGGATATGTGGATTCTTCATGTCTTGAAGTTGGAGTATTGAAAAAAATTCCGTTGTGAGAGTAATGACATGTACTGCTTGAGGAATATTCCTGGGGGAATCCAGATAACTTTGACGACTTCTACTGGGAATTAATAATGGAATCTTCATTCTGTTGGGGAGCAAAGAAAACTTTGTGGGAAAAATATTATTCCTATTTGGAAAAAAGGTTCAGGAGTTTCGGTCGTCTGTCACCCTACCGAGGAGTTATCCTAGGCTGGGGAGAAACAAAAGTTAATTGTTATATGGTTGCTTTTCAGGCTTCAAGACAACTTGCTGGGGAATTTGGAGAAACTGAATGGTTTCCATTGGGGATTAATAGTTGGAAGTTTCAGCTCCACTGAGGATCTTAATGATGTACTGTAGGGATTGCTCATGGAATAGTCTAAAGACGTTTTCCTATTATTTCAACCTGTCAGTAACTGTTCTTTTTCATTTTGTTTATTTGTAAACAATAATTATGTTCAAATGCATATGTTCATTAATAAATTATTGAACGTTTTTGCAAATAAAACACAAGTGTAAAAAAGAAAAGGACAAATAGTTTTTTGTACTTTAAAGAGATTTATTTGTATTTACTTTGAATAAGTATTTTGTACAAAAGGGACAAACATCCTAGTAAGAGGATGGTGTCATAAGAAATAATTTATACAAGGAAAGATATCTATGTGTTATAATCCCATGGGGTTCCCATTCTGCTATAGCCTTCGTATATCTGAATATCTTGTCCATTTGTTGTTTCGTTCGAAGATGATTGAATTGATCAGAAGATCTGGCTTTGTTAGTGAAGAGATTATCCTCAAAGTGATCCGACGAGACACAGTCATATGCTTTAATTCCCTAACTTTTGCCTGGACCGCCCTTTCGGGTTTTCGATCCACCGGGAAACCCTTTTTTGCCCAAGTCGCTCTTTCGGGTTTTCAACTTGTCGGGTGTAGAGATTTTTTATTTTATCCCTAATTTTTGCCCGAACCTTTTGGTTCCCCGAGATGCCCTTGTTTTGCTTAGGTGTGTCAACCTAGCGGGTCTCTTATGCATAGTATCTTTTGACCATGTCTGTGTTCGCAGGGTGTGGCAGGTCGTCGTCGTCCATGGTGGTTAAGATCATTGCCCCACCAGAAAAGATGTTCTTGATTACAAATGGTCCTTCATAGGTAGGAGTCCATTTGCCGCTGGGATCACTTTGTGGTAAGATGATGCGCTTGATCACTAGATCTCCCACTTGATATACTTGGCGCCTGACTTTCTTGTTGAAAGCTTTGATCATCCGCTTTTGATACGTCTGACCATGGAAAACAGCAGTAAGTCTCTTTTCATCAATTAAGCTCAACTGATCAAGTCGGGTTTGAATCCAATCGTCCTCACTCAAACCCGCATCCTTCATAATTCTCAAAGAGGGGATCTGAACCTCGATAGTAGAACAGCCTCCATGACATAAACCAAAGAATAGGGTGTTACCCCAGTTGATATGCGAGCCGTGGTATGGTACCCATGGAGAGAAAATGGTAGCATCTCATGCCAGTCTTTGTAGGTGACTGTCATTTTTTGTATGATCTTTTTAATGTTTTTATTTGCAGCTTCGACGGCACCACTCATCTTTGGTCGATAGGGGGATGAATTGTGATGTTGAATCTTGAACTGCTCGCACAGGGCGGTGATCATAGTATTGTTAAGGTTTGTACCGTTATCAGTGATGATCCTTTTTGGGATACCGTACCGTAAAATGAGATTCTGCTTGATGAAGCAGGCAACAACATTCTTAGTAATGGATGCGAAGGAAGCTGCTTCGACCCACTTTGTGAAATAGTCAATGGCCACTAGAATGAAGTGGTGACCATTGGAGGCTGTAGGCTTGATCTCCCCAATCATATTGATTCCCCACATAGAAAAGGGCCAAGGAGCTGTTAAGACATTTAGAGGAACCGGAGGGCACGTGCACCTTGTCTGCATAGATTTGACACTTATGATAGGTCCGAGAGTGTTGATAGCAGTCTGCTTCCATGGTAGACCAATAATAGCCTTCCCATAGGATTTTCTTCGCCACCGTATGCCCACTAGAGTGAGTGCCAAATGTACCTTCATGCAATTCAGCCATAATCTTTTCAGCTTCAATCTTATCCACACAACGAAGCAGAATAGAATCATGATTACGTTTGTATAGGATGCCATTACTTAGGAAGAACTTAGCGGAAAATCTCCTTAGGAACTTTTTATCATTGATTGAAGCTCCTTCTGGATATTCTTGAGCCTCGAGATACCTTTTGATTTCATGAAACCAAGGCTGGTCCACTACTTCTTCAGTATTAATCTCGTGACAGTGTGTTGGTTCGTCCATTCGTTCAATGGTGATTTGGGGAGCCTCATTATCCCAATTAAGTTTAAACATAGATGACATTGTGGCTAGAGCATCTGCTAGCTGATTTTCTTCTCGCGGGAAGTGCTCGAAGGTAATCTGCTCAAAATGTGGTAGCAATGTCAAAACATGTTCTTTGTAAGGGATAAGGTTTTGGTGCTTAGTGTCCCACTCTCCTTTGATCTGACTGATGACCAAAGCTTAATCTCCAAATACAACTAAAGATTTGATTCCCAAGTCTATGGAAGCCTTGAGACCAAAGATGCATGCTTCGTATTCTGCCATGTTGTTCGTACAGTTGAAGCAAAGTCTGGCAGTAAAAGGAGTATGGCATCCTTCCGGAGATATGAGTACAACGCCGATACTATTACCAAGTGCATTGGATGCCCCATCAAAGAACAGGGTCCATCGGGATCCTTGTCCAGGTCCGTCATATGGTCTGATTTCTTCACAGTTGTCTAATGTCATGATGTCTTCGTCAGGGAATTCAAACTTCATGGACTGATAATCTTCTACAGCTTGATGAGCAAGATGATCAGCTAGTATGCTGCCCTTTATAGCTTTTTGGGTAGTGTATTGTATATCATATTATGTTAGGATCATCTGCCATCTAGCTATCCTCCCGGACAGAGCAGGCTTTTCGAAGATGTACTTTATAGGATCCATCTTAGATATCAACAAAGTGGTATGAGTCCACATATATTGTCTTAGCCGGCGAGCAGCCCATACTAGAGCGCAGCAAGTTTTCTCGAGCAGTGAATATCTGGTTTCACAGTCGGTAAACTTTTTGCTCAGGTAGTAAATAGCGTGCTCTTTTCGTCCAGACTCGTCATGTTGCCCCAATACACACCCCATTGAGTTTTCTAAAATGGTCAGATACATGATCAGTGGTCTTCCCTCGACTGGTGGCATCAAGACAGGAGGCTATTGTAAATACTCTTTGATTTTGTCAAAAGCAATCTGACATTCATCATTCCATCTGACTACTTGATCTTTCTTCAACAGCTTGAAGATTGGCTCACAAGTAGATGTTAGGTGAGAAATGAATCTGGCAATATAGTTCAGGCGTCCCAAG
This sequence comes from Vicia faba, assembly GCA_948472305.1. Lineage (NCBI taxonomy): Eukaryota > Viridiplantae > Streptophyta > Magnoliopsida > Fabales > Fabaceae > Vicia > Vicia faba. Next base: position 89,364 of record CATIWC010000859.1, on the reverse strand, counting down.
AACCCTCTGACTTCCTTCTCAGTACGAGGAGCAGGCATTTCTTGTATCGCTTTGACCTTGGTAGGATCAACATCGATGCCTCTATTGCTGACAATGAAACCTAAGACTTTACCGGACCAGACTCCGAATGTGCACTTATTTGGGTTCAACCTTAGTTTGTACTCCTTCAATCTCACAAACAGCTTTTGCAAGTGATCAAGGTGTTCTTCTTCATTTTGTGATCGGGCTATCATGTCATCTACGTAGACCTCTATCTCATGATGTATCATATCATGAAACAAAGCTACCATGGCGCATTGATAGGTTTCCCCGACATTCTTCAGTCCGAATGGCATCACTTTATAGAAGAACATGCCCAACTGTGTGACAAATGTAGTTTTCTCCATGTTCTCAGGTGCCATTTTGATCTGTTTATAGCCTGAGAATCCGTCCATGAAAGAAAATACTTTGTGTTGGGCTGTATTGTCAACTATGATGTCGATGTGTGGAAGTGGAAAATCATCTTTAAGGTTGGCCCTGTTTAAGTCTCTATAGTCCACGCACATTATTACTTTTCCGTCCTTTTTAGGCACGGGAACAATGTTGGCAACCCATTGAGGATATGAAGTAACAACCAGAAATCCAGCATTGAATTGTTTCATGACTTCCGATTTTATCTTCTATGACATGTCAGGTCTCATGCAGCGGACTTTTTGCTTCACTGGTGGACAATCTTCTCTTGTGGGTAGACGGTGTACCACAATGTCTGCATCGAGTCCCGGCATATCTTCGTATGACCAAGCAAAGATCTCAACATAATCATGCAACAGCTGAATTAGGCGCTCCTTGACACTCGGCTCTAGATTGGCACCCACTTTGATTTCCTTTTTTATCTTCCTCGGTACCCAAATTGATTGTATCCAACAGCTCCACATGAGGCTGAATAGCTCTTTCCTCTTGTTGTAGTAGTCTGGCCAATTCCCCCGGCACTTCACAATCTTCCTCACCTTCGTATTCTGCTTGGTAGATCAGATCTTCAGAGTCACTGAAGGCTATAGCAGTATCGTTACCCATGGGATCCAGAATGGAGGGGTACCTGCATTTGTGAGTGTGGGTGTGTGTAAGGGTATAGCCATCTTAAAACAATAAAATATAAAAGAAAGACAATGAGCACAAAAGGTTTATATATGAAAAAGCGTCCATGATTCATTGAATGTCATATGAAGATGAAATAAAAACCCTTACAAATGGATCAATGTGCCTCGGGTAAGACACAAGGTTTTTAAAGTGCGAATTGTTCGTGAATATTACAAGTCCAACAGAAATGTATAAGATAAATTACTGAGAGATGAAAGTTATTGGAACAAAGTCTTTGGCTTCCCAGTTACGAAGTCCTCCGTTGACATTAGGAAATATCCAATCTTCCAAGCAGCCATCTTTTTCATTGTCTTCAACTGCATTGACCCCTTGGTTGCTAATCTTCACAGGTGGTCCTCCGGCACAGGCGCGGTGCACAGCCTTCGGAGCAGTTGAAGTAAACCCTAAGTCAAACTTGTCTGATTTGTACGGAATGTCTGGAAGCTGCCCCCAGATGGTGCATCCACCCTCTTCCACTACTGCCTTTGCATCCTTTAGAGATGACATCTGAAGTGGAGGTCTTGTGATCTTAGGAATTGAGGATACTGCCCTGGTTGTCGCTATTCCTTGAGAGACTTCTTCAAAATGTTGGAAAGGGGTTTCAATGAACTCGCCATCAAACTCTACATATCAGAAAGAATTCAGATGACTAATCATGTATTCCTCTTCCCCGTGGACAGTTATGATCTTTCCTTGGATGGGGTACTTCAACATCTGATGCAATGTGGAGGTGACAGCACCGACATTATGGATCTAAGGCCGTCCTAAAAGACAAGAGTAAGAGGGACGGATGTCCATCACATCGAAGGTTGAATTGAAAGTATGAGTTCCCACCTTTATCGGGATGTCCACCTCCCCATGGACCATCCTCTTCGAGCCATCAAATGCTCTCACAATTATATTACTGGGTTTCAACGTCATCCCCTCGCAGTCCAATCTGTCAAGAGCTTTCTTTGGTAAGACGTTCAGAGATGAACCAGGGTCTACCAAGACATGGGCTAGGGTTGTTCCTTTACACTCTACAGAAACATGTAATGCCTCATTGTGTTTTCTCCCTTTGGGTGTTAAGTCAGCATCAGAGAAACCTAGGTCGTTATCAGCTGTCAAACTGGCTACACATTCTTGGAATTGGTCAGCAGACGTCTCTTGCGGCACATGAGCTGTCTTCAGAAATTTTACGAGAGCTTTAGCATGTGCCTCCGAGCACAGCAACAATGCTAGCATATATATTTTGGAGGGGGTTTGCCCCAACTGTTCAACCACATCATAATCACTCTTCTTTATTATCCTTAGTATTTCTTCCATTTCCTTCTTGGATGTTTCGGGGATAGCTAGTGATTGAGCCTTCGTCCAGAAAGGCTCTTCTTGAACGCTTTTTCCTTTATTCTCAGTAGTTGAAGTATTGGTAGGGATAGGGATTGTGTCTTCTTTGTCGGTAGGTACGCTTGCAGGTACAATCACTGGTGCATAGGTAATCTTCGGAATGGCCACGGGTCCAAAGACTGCCTTTGGAGGGGCAATCTCTGGAGAGAAGATTCCACCACTACGGGTAATCTTGCTAGTTCCGGAAATATTGCTAATGTCGAAATTGTCCTCTTCGGAGCTCTCTTCTTCGGTAGTCAGTTCATCCTGTTTAATACCATGGTAGTAGATTTCTCCACCATAATTCCACGGTATTGTTTTATCAGACTGGTACAGGATCGACCCGGGCATTGTAATCTTAAGTGGAGTAGTCTTTGGAGCATATGTAACCCTAACGGGTCTTTTAGGGACCCTGGAAGGATTGGCGTAGATGTTTATGATTGAAACTTATTTAACTGGAACGGGTGAAATAGGAGCATTCTCAAACATAATTTCTTGGTTATCAATCAGTCGTTGGATACCTTTTTTCAACAGAGGGCAGTCAAATGATGAGGATAGGCAAATATGGAAGTCTTTGTCACAACCTGGGAATATACCAGCTTTCAACAAATTCAACTTAATGATCGGGAGCGGAGTTAAAAGTTCATCCACGGTGGTAACAAATAAATCTTCCTCGACATCATTGGCATTGTGACCATGCCTAGGCATTGGAGCGGAAATAACATTTGGTTTCTCAGGCGCTTCAAACTCAACCTCCTTCGCGTCTATCAGGTCTTGAATTTTGTTCTTCAGAGCCCAACAATTGTTGGTGTCGTTCCCTAGACTTTCAGAATGGTATGTGCATCTGGCATTCAGATGGTAATGAGGAGACGCATTATTGGGATTCTTTGGGGCCTCTTTTAAAGTCTCCAGATTCAATTTCAGAAGATATGGTAGAACCTGGACTGGAGTCATGTTAATCTTGGTGAATTTTCGGACTGGCCTTTCCACCCTTGGCTGGTTATTTCTTGGCTGGTCTGATGCAGGCTTTAGAATCATAACAGCCCCCACCGTTGGTCGGCGTTCAGTTCTTCCTTGATTTCTGTGTGAATAAACATCAGATACTTCCTTCTTCCCATTGAAGGGCTTTTTCACAGCTGTAGAGGGAGACGCGTCCTTCTGAATCTTCCCACTTCTTATACCAGCTTCCACCCTCTCGCCGGTTAATATCAATTCGGTAAACCCTGTAGAGGAGCTCCCAATCATATGATTGAAGAAAGGGCCTGATAGAGTTCCCAAGAACATGTCCACCAACTCCCTTTTAGACAGAGGTGGTTGCACTCTTCCGGATAGATCTCTCCATTTTTACGTGTAATCTTTGAAGCCCTCATTTGAAACCATAGCCATACTCTGAATTTGAGTATGGGTAGGCGCCAAATCGGCGTTGTACTGTGTTTATAGAAAGCTGTTGCCAGGTCTTCCCAATTATGGACATTGGCCCTTTCTAATTGGTAAAACCAATCAAGTTGCGTTCCTGATAAACTATCTTGGAAGAAATGGACCCACAAGTCTTTGTCAGCAGAGTGCGGCTGAATCTTCCTGACATATGATCGGAGGTGCATTTTAGGACAGGAAACCCCATCATACTTGGCAAATAATGACACTTTAAACTTTAGTGGGATTACCATTCCTGACACCAGCCCTAACTCCTCAAAATCTAGACCCGGTACTCTCTGTATTTCCATAGCGCTTAAACGCTCTTCAAGGTGTTTGTACTTGTCATCAGCCGGAGGGTATTGTTGTTCAGAGTAGTCCTCCTCTTCCTCTTCTTCTTCAGAATCTGATGGTACTGCCGTTTCTTTTCCTTTTCTTTCCCCTTCATCAGATGTTGTTGGAAAATCTAAGGTCCTTCCAGCTTGTCCCTGAAATCTTCTGCCCATGATTACCACACCAGCTGGCTTCTTCTTCTTTTTCTCTTTCTATTTTTCTAGCAGAGTCTTCAGCTCCTCTTTCCCCTTGGCTAAGGTCAAGAGTAACTGTTGAAATTGTATATTTTGAGCTTGAAGGTCTTTAATCTTCTGTTCGAGATCCATCTTGCTGAAATAAACAGTAGAGGGATTAGGAAACTTATTGCAAAGACCTATTTATGTTTATGATGAATGATATGTATTCATGCAATGCTTTCAAGGATTTAAAAATCCAAATTTGTTTCAAACAAAAAGAAATACACGTTATATTATTAAGATAGAATTTGAGTACATCAATGCCCCTAGGGCAAAATAATACAAAATTCTAAGATAAAAATACATTGCGCATCCTCTTTGGTGCAGTGTAGGTATTGAGAGTCTGCTCTTCATAAAGTAGCCGAGTGAGTTCCAAAACCTTCTTCTCGCTTGCGTAGAATTGGGCTTCAGAAGTATCGCGCTCTCTTTTGAGTTGTATCCAATCCCTTTGTAGGTCTTCGAGTGATGTAGGCATGTCAGGATGTAGGATAGTGTATGGAACTTCTCCCTCCTTAACAGGCTCAATAATCACTGGGAGAATGGAAGGATAAGGCATCATAAGACTTTGAGCGCGGGTTCGTACCCACTTGAGGTAAGGCTCAAGAGGGATGGAATTCGTGTGTCCCAAAGTCTTGCTATCCACCTTGTTTAGCATCCTTCAAGTTCGGATGAATCTTTGGCGAAGTCCTTGATCGTGGTTGTCGTAGTTGAAAACCAAGCCTTGAATCAGCATATCATGTGGGCCATCCCTTCGGGCATAACCGAACTGTCTTAGAGCCAAGCACGGGTTGTAGGTGATGCCTCCCCTAATGCCAAGTAGAGGGACATTAGGGAATTCCCCACAACGGTCAACAATGATAACATTCTCTTTGGATTGAGAACACCAATGAATATCTGAATGTTTAAGTGTCATCAACCTTTGTGACCACCTCAAACCTTCCTTATTCTTTAAGACTAATTGGGGAAGATGAGAAATAAACCATCTTTCCAGGAGATGAGTGAAACACATAAGAACACCTCTTTTCCTCATTGTACGAGTGTGAAAAAAGTGTAAGATATCCCCAAGCAATGTAGGCACCGGGTTGCGAGACATGAAGATTTTGACAGCACTCACATCTATGAGTTGGTCAGGGTTGGGAAACAAGACCATCCCATAGATAAGAAGAGCCACAATCTCCTCAAAAGCTTGCAAGTCCAAGGAGTTCCAACAACTTTGGGCCTTCTCAAACAAGAACTTTGCCAAGAAGCCTTTGACACCACTTCTAGTTTCCCAATGGGTTATGACATCAGATGAGTGCAAGTGAGGGGCTTGAGCATTCTCTTATGGCTTTGGGTCTCTTTCCGTACTGTTGAAAGGTAGTTGATTGAGAATGGGAATCCTCAAGAGTTGAGAGAATTCTTCCAAAGTAGGCACAAGCTGGTAGTCAGGAAATGTGAAACAGTGATGCAAAGGGTCAAAGAACTGGAAGAGAACCTTCATCACGTCTTCTTCTGTGTTGGAGGTGACCAAGTTGAGTAGACGACTGTTGTACCCCAAAATTTGCCCTCCCATATTCTTCAAAATTTGCCAAGTCAAAGCTTCAAAATCTCCCCAAGGGTTGCACAGCTCAAGGGCCTCCTAACAGTCAAAAACTAGGGTTTTGATTCTGACAAAGAAATTGAAGTTTCCAAGGGTCCAATCAAGTCCCACATGCCTACAAACATGGTCAAGCATCCTCATACCAAGTTTCAAGACTTACAGCTCAAAATTGCACAGTCAAAAACCCTAATTGCACTACAGTCAACTGTAGGGGCAAAATGGTCATTTGACAGTCAAAAGTTCAAATTTTTGGTCAACATCTCATTTTGAAGCCACAAACATCATTTGATCAATGCTTGATCATGATTCTCAAAGCTTGGCTCAAAAAGTCTCAAGATGCAAAAGTTTCCATATTTGGACAGTTGAAAAAGTCAACTGTAACTTGACCAAGGCATAACTTCCACATAGATTATTAGAAAAATTCCATCCAAAGCTCATTTTGAAGAGAAAGACATTTCCTACAACTCCTCTTCACACTTCAAGTCCAATAAATGCTCTCACAAAAAGTTATCAATTTCAACATTATAGGTCATTTTCAAAAGTCAACAAAAAGGGACTTTAAGTCAAAGGCCATAACTTGAGATTGGTAAATCAAACTGACATGGTACCGAAGGAATTGGTTAGAGGACTCAAAGAAATTTCCAAAATGTCCAAGAACATGAGCAAAGATTAAAAATTGAGCAAGTTATGCCTTGTGGAAGTTGGGAAATTTTTGGATATTTTGAAAAGTCAACATTGCTTCAAATGTCTTAAAAATGCTAATGGGCCTCTTTTTCTTCCAAGAATCATTATCCAAGGCATGTGCACGACCATTTGGCACAAAGGGAAGTTTTTCACCATTTTTATTTATTTAATTGAATTTTTAATTGCTAAATATTCATTTAATTAATTAAAATATATGAAAAATACCAAACCTAACTTTTTAAATCTTTTTGTGCATGGAATAGGCTTAAGATTTCGTGCATGATCAGATTTGGAAAGAATTATGGTGATTGGACATGATTTGAAGCAAATATGCATGAAAAAAGATTGGAAAATTATGGCTTGAAAATCAAATATCTCTTCATCAATTCAAGGATTCTTTGGACCAAATTTCCAACCCTAATCACTCATACATATATACACATGCTAACCCTAGTGATCAAGACCTCCCAGCTGCGCCAGAAATCCATAACAAAGTTTGAGTTTTTAGCAAGAAATTCCAAAACTGAAAACACACTTGCAAGGCTTTTCAGGGCAAGAAATTCATTCCATCACCTTCCTAAGACATTACTGAGTCTGACTGGATAGCTTTCCACGCGCATAGCACCTTGAATCGGTATACAGAAATCAAAATTTTTCATATAATATGCATAATCGTGTTTTAATATTCAAGCATGTTCATTGCATTTTTTTATGGATTTGTACTAATTGGATAATTCTGAAGCTAACCAGATAATTTAATTGAGTTTTTATGTACTATACGCGATTTCACCATTAAAGATAGCTAGGGTTCTTCAAGTTTCAATTTGGGCGTTTCTGAATACTATAAAATTGAGACACTTCAGGGCCATGGTTGAAATCAGCTTGCTTGGACGATTTGGAAACACTCCTCGCGCCTAATTTATGTGGCCATATGGCCTATTCGCTATTTTGAAAACAAGCATATTTTGGGGGGGGGGGGTTTAAAACCCCCGCTAACCTTTTCATGTTTCAGGAAAAAAACAAAACAAGGAGGAAGATGATGAAGTGTTAGGACATGATAGGGTGATTTGAATTCTCGCGCCAATCTGTCCACTAACTTTTGTTTTATTTCATATTATTTATTTCCTATTATATAACCAAAACGCGTTGATGGTTCAGTGGCAAGCATAACATTGGTAACCAACAGGACCTGGGTTCGATCCCAGGTCCCCCTCCCTTTCCTTATATTTTTCTCCTAATCATATTCTTGTGTAGCTTCAGTCCAAAGCGTCTACCATACGCTCCTCAATCAAACGCGCCACACGTCCCACTGCATTCAACCAAGGGCCAGGATTCAAAGACCATCATAGGCACAAGTCAAAAGTTCCACACACTGGCAAGAAAAGTCAAATAAGGCCTCAAAGCAATGGGCCTAAATTACTAAGCAAAACCTCCAATTTGGGGACAGACCCCCCATGGTTTGCCTTTCTAATTCTTTTTCTCATATTTTTCTATTTTTGTTTTAATTAGTTTTTTTTAATTTAATTCTTCAATTTAATTATTTTCATAAAAATATAAAAATGGCATAAAAATCAAAAAGACAAAATTACAAATATATTTTATTTTAATTTTTTTAAGTAAATATCATTAATTAATTTAGCTTTGTAAAATTAGGTTTAATTCAAACATTTTTCTTAATTAACTTAAAATTTGTAGAATTAGGGTTTTAATCAATTTTGATCCTTTTTTCTTTTCTTTTCAATAATAATTAATTATTCATTTTTATAAATCAAATTGCTTTAATTAATTAGTTTAATCTAGGTTTAACTTTAATATTTTTTCTTAATAAATAAAAGTTATAGAATTAGGGTTAATTTAATTTTAATTTCAGCTAATCTTCTCATTAAAAATTCACAATTCCAAAAAACTCAAAAATAATTTCTTTTTTATTTTAATTTAATTAATTTGCTCAATATAATTTAATTTCATTAAAAAGGGTCCAACGCCCTCGTTTCCAATTTCAATTCTTATTCGCGCATTTTATTTATTTCCTTCTTTTAAATATTTATGTAATTCTCCCAAAGCCGTGTAAATTTAATTTCTCGCACATTATTTCTTTATTTTCTGTCAAATCGGGTCCTGGATTTATTTTGGCGATGTGGACCCGCGCCTTTGTAATAGTTTAGAACTTTTATTTTTTCGCACTCTTTTAACTGCTAATAAAATGCATGCAAGAATGAATGGCCTAAAATAAAAACAAACGTATAGATCACTTTGACATGAACAAGATAAAATAACTGAAAACGACACACAAATCACACACCACCCCTAGGGTACGCCTCACTGTTGCCTTGCCTCGAAAGGTGATCGTCGAGTAGAGGATGTTTTAGTAAGTCCTCATGATCCGGGAACCTGGCATGAGGGTAGCTTCTAAGGTATCTTCCCATTGCTCCGGTGATCACCATGTCCCGAACCCTCGAATTGACCCGAACACCTCCAACGGTGGTTCTACCTACCTCTCAATGGTGGGATGGCACTACTTTAAAAGGACATTTACACAGACGAATTCCTTAGGGTAGGTAGGTTCTCGTAGATACTTGCTCTAATTTCAAAACAAAATTCAAAAATACTTTTCACACCAACACATTTTCAAAAAGCTTTCGAAAGCAATTTTTCAAACACTCTTGAGGACCGATACAAGAGTCGAACTGGAATTTTCAAAGAAACTTTTTTAAAAACCCACAGTTGAAAAGCAAACAAAACATATTTTGAAAACACAATGAGCAAGTATCTAAGAGCCCATGGATAACCATGGATAGAAAGGGTGCTAACACCTTCCCTTTCTATAACCTACCTCCCGAACCGAGAGCAATCTCTTTAAGGAATTTTTCTGTGCTTTTGTCCTTTCCATTTGGAGAAAATAAAAGACGGTGGCGACTCTTGCTTCCGCGACATTTCACGAACCAGCGTTAAACAGTCAGTTCCAGATCCACCGATCACAATGACCATGCCTCTCGGTGAATGGAGAGTTCTCAGGGATCCTTGAAGCTAGATCCTCGAGTTGTGGAGGAATTGTTACAAGGTTGAGTTGGACAGTTTTCCTGCGAAGTGAATCCATATCCTACAAAACAAGAACAAAGATGAATTTCCAAAATCCTTGAAATGGTTAGAGGATGCATATGATTCTCATGATGTCCATGATGTTATGCACAAGTATATATGTACAAGCAAATCAAACAAGTTCCTAGTTTAGGCTTGCATGGGGTTTCATAGGTAAGTACCCTCTTGCATGGGATTATTTCCTTGTTCATTGTTTCAGTTCAAGGCTCTTTATTGGCGACCTAAATATCCCAAGAAACCAACCCTCTATGAGTGTAGTATCGAGTATCTACCAAATTCGGACTGAACTAAAGCCGCTCATCTCACTACATCCTAAAATGCCAAGTTGGTCAAGTAAAGGGTTCTAGAAGTTCATTAGTGCTTCATGACATCACTCAGCGGCCCCGTATTCTCTTTGATTGACTCAAAGGCTACCGGTACCCACAAATATGTCACACTAACATAGCTATTTCTTAGACCATGACGGTATACCCCGCACAGTTTCCACAATGTATTTCTATTTACCTATAATGTTTCCCAAATCCGGGTGGAGGATTCAAACCCAAACAATAGATCCAAAATGTAAAGCAAACAAATCAAACAAGGTAAGCAAATAAATGTGATCTAAACCCTAAGGTAACCCCACTTTTATAATATTCCCCAGCAGAGTCGCCAGTTCTGTGATACGGTGGGAGAACTGACTTGAGGTTTTGCGTTTTATGTTTGCAAATGTCGCGGTTAGCAAGAGTCGCCACCGACTTTTCTTTTATCCAAAAGGAAAGGTAAAAAAGCACAGGAAAGACCTTTGAGATGTTTTCTTGAGTTCGGGGGGTAGATTATGAAAAGGGAAGGTGCCAACACCCTTTTCATCCATGGTTTTCCATGGGCTCTTATTACTTGCTTAGATCACTTGCTTTGTTTTGTTTGAAATGGTGTTTGGTGTGATTTTGAAAGTGCTTTGTAAAAGAGGCCATTGTTTAGGCAATCTTTGTAATGATTCTCGTTCGTAAGAATGTATACTAAGATGTTTGTCTTTTGAAAATGTTTTCGATGTTTTGTAAGATGTTTTGAAATGTGTGTGTGTGTTTGTTTTTGAAAATAGCAAGGATTATTTGAAATGAAGCAAGTAACTTGGAAGCTATCTACCTACTCAAATGTCTTTCTTGTGCATTTTCTATTCCTTTCACATTGTTGACTTACCATTGATTTGGTAAGCAACCCTATCTTTGGATGTAAACGGGACGGGCGTGGGTCATTGTATAACCATGATAGCAATGTTTCCAAGTATCTTAGCATTTTTGAGGGACCAAGATCATTTTGTAAGGCAACTTTTGAATAGAGTCATCGAGGGACTATGATCTTATACTTGTTTTTTTTTTACAAGATACTTCGCATGCGTAACATGGCCATTTTATTTTAGGCAACCAAGTGGGAGAAACCCTAAGGGTGTTTGTGTGCAAAGTGTATCATTTTCATGCTTTTGATTTTGTCTTGTATTTAGGGTTTTCTATTTTTGCTTTGTTTTGTTCTTGTCATGCAAACCCTAATTACTAATCATGGTATATAAAGCGATAAATTGCGTAATGTAAATATACTAAGCTATTACAACAATTTTATGGGAGGGGGGAATACAAGTTTGAATGGGGATTTGCACAAATATAAAGCTAAATATATTATTACAACCAAATCGAATTTGCGCGAATTAAATAAATATAATACAAATATTTAAAATGTAATGCAATGTTCATGTTAGAAAAATGTTTTATGTCTTGTTTTTGTGTAAAAGAATATTAATCTTAAACCTAAAAAAAGGAAGAAAAAAAAAACTAATTCTTTTTGAAAAGGATTAAACCTTAGTTTTCATTTAAAAGATAATAATGTTCTATATTATTATTTTGTGTTTTTGTATAAAAAATAAAAAATCATATTGTATATAAATATTTAAAAAATTAAATATGTGCAAAAATTGGTATTTGTGAGTATAAAATGTATAATAAAAATATAAAGTATTTTTAATCATATTTGTAAGTTTATTAAGAAAATAAATTCTATTATATCAAAATAAATTAACTTTTCATGTGAGAAATAATATTAAGAAAGTAAAATAAAAGTGTGAAAATAAATAAATCATTTTTTAGTATTTTTTATCATTAAGAAAAAAAATAACTAAATTTATTAAATATAAAAATATGAAAAAAAATATAAAAATATAAAATAGTTAGCCAGGGGGTGCAATAGCAAGCCAGGGGGTGTTTAGAAAAAACAAAAAGGCCACGCAGCAAAAAAATCCCAATGACTTTATCCCTGTCCTTCATTCATCTTCTTCGCGCCATTTTCAGTTCAACTGTATCTTCCTTATGCTTGCATAAAAATGAAAACTCATAACATGAAAAATGTGGCATTTGAGCTCACAATTCCAAACATATAAATTATGTAACCTAACTATCAAAGATCAAAGAGAATTTTGGAATCCATAAATCTTGACCTAAATTTTTTAGAGATTTCAAGCTTCAAATTCTCTTAGCACAAGTAATATAAATGCAAAGTAATGATATGTACAGCTTCGTTATGATGAGAACTACATTTTTTCTTCACAAATCGTGGCTTGAGGTTGCCTGTATAAAGAGATAGAGTTTAAGAAAATACCTCCTTAAGCTGGAATCGTGGATGGCAATGTAGGGACTTTAATGGAGGCCTGATGATTGCTTGAGCTTCCTTGAGCTTCCTTGAATCTATTCCAACCCTTATCTTGCTCTGAGGATGGCTGGAACTCCTTGACCAAGTCCAACTGCAAGCTTCCAAGTTTAAAATGGAAGATAATGAAACAGAGGTACAGAACCAGGGTGATGGCTTGGATTGACTAGGTATCAAGTGTATAATATGTTTGAATCAGTTAAACACAAAACGCACGAACCAAATGAGAGTTGGCTGAGCTTTTGCAGAAATTGTATGCTTAGCCACTTTTTTGGTGTTTTTCAGTTTGAGAGAGTTCTAGGTTCAATCCAAGCATGTAATATCTTGTACAATGTTTTCATATTAGTATAGAAGTGATACAAAGTCAGCTCTCCACTAGCTGTGCAAGCCTTAGCCCTTTTGCAACTTTTCTTGTACTTGAAGTAAAGTTGACAAGACCAATCCCACATGCTTGTACCAGCTTGCTTTAGGGTTGATATAAGTTTGTACCAATTTCTTGAGACCTGTATAGTTTTCTTGTATCAAGGGGACAGGTCCAATGCTCCAAGTTGACAAAGTTGCAAAAGTGCATATTTATGAAAATGGAAATGAAGCCTTTTTGCCCAAAATGGAAATACAACTTGTGTAAAGTTTCAGAAGCAAGGATAAAGGATTTTTCAACTGAGTATGCATTTAATTAAGGAGTTTATAGCAATCTTAGGACCTGTAAAGCAAGAAATAACCAGCATAGGTTTGGTTTGCAACTTGATTCTATGTGAAAATGGCTTGAACAAAAAGTGAGAAAATGCCAACTTCCTCTATTCGATTCTCCCTACTCAAAAATGATCTTAGAGAGTTCTTTGACATTTTGGAAAGCTTGAAATGTGCTCTATAATCCATATTTAAAATGAATTTTGAGATACCTCTTGGAACTAGGTGAAAAGTTTCCATGAAGTTGGGTCCAAAACTTGCCTAAATTAGGGCAAAATTTCACTAAGTTATTTATTTCATGAGCATGTATTCACAAATTTATAACTTGAGATCCAAGCATCTTTATGGAAAAGTTTGTGATGAAAAGTTGTAGAAAAAATAAGAAAATGCATCATGTTGGGAACTTTTCTTGAATCGAAATGCATCATGGTGAAAAAGTGGTGAAAAGTTGAGAAAAAATAAGAAAATGTTTATACTTAGAAAAATTCTAAGTTATGAAAATTTTCAAATTCAAACCCTAATTTTCAAATTTGGTTTTCTTGGTGAACATATTTCCTATGTTGACATATCTTGATGAATTATGACTCTTGGTACTTGATTTTGACCAAAAAGTCAAAGTTTGACCTTTCAGTATACAATTGACTTTTGATCAGTTGACTGCAAATTTCATCTGTCAATCCAATGAACTTGAGATCTTTTGAACCATGTAATTAGGTCAAGATGGTGCCATTGAACCCTTGAAATCATGCCTGAACTCAAATTGTCATTGGCTAGGTTAAAAGTCAGAAATTTCCCTTTCTCAGTCAAAACCCTAATTTTGACCATTTTGCCCTTTTGATGATTTGATCAAATTTCTTGAGGAGTTGTGATCCAAACTTGATCAAATGGTACATATGAATCTATAATGTTGATGTGGATAAAAAATTATGAAGTTTGAATGTAAATTGGCCATGGTTGACTTTTTCCCCAATACAGTTAATTTTTAGGTCTACTGTTCAATTGACTAGTCAAAAATATGGTTCAAGGCTTGAAACTTAACATGAGCAATCTTAGGGGTCCAAAATGATGTATGAAAGTCACATGAAGCATTGGTAGTCCAAGAAGTCTTGTAAGAAAATTCATGATAAATGAGAGGGCAAATTTTGGGGTACAACACATGCGACAAACCTTCTTTTTTACCGGAGGGCAATCTTCTTTAGTTAGTAGACGATGAACCACAATATATGTGTCTAGTCCAGGCATGTCTTTATAAAGCCAAGCAAAGATCTTTACATAATCATGCAACATATGTATCAATCGCTGTTTGAAATTAAGTTCCAGATTTGCACCGATCTTGACTTCTTTTCTGTCTTTCTTTGTGCCCAAATTCACTATCTCAACTGGCTCTTCATGGGGCTGTGTGGCTCTTTCTTCCTACTGTAACAGTCTAGCAAGTTCTCCGGGTACCTCACAATCTTCCTAAACTTCGTCCTCGGCTTGGTTGATCGAATTTTCAAAGTCATAACCAGAAATAGCAGAACTGTTATCAATGGGATCCGTGGTGGATAGGGATATGCGGTTTGATACATGAGTGTGTGTAAGAGCATAGTTGTATAGACAAAGTAAAAAGATAAGGAAATCAGAGAGCGCAAAATTTGTATGCATAAACGTTCAATGCTTTATTAATGCCATATGAAATTGAATTATGATAGCCCTTACAAATAAATCAATGTGCCCCAGGTAAGACACAATGTTTTAATGTTTCAATTGTTCAAATATTACATTTCCTTAAAACAAAAAGACAAATTACTCTTGAATAAGAGAGACGAGAACAAAATCTTTAGCCTCCCAATTACTGAGTCCACTGTTGATGGTTAAGAAGATCCATTTGTTTAGGTCATAGCTACCATCAGCATCTTCTATGGCAGAGACAACGTCAATAGCATTGATTCCCAAGCCATGTTTGGGCATAAGTGTAGTTATAACATTAGGGGTCTCAGGGGTGTCAAATTCAATTTCCTTCGCCTTGATCAGATCCTGCACCTTGTTTTTCAAGGCCCAGCAGTTGTTGGTATCATGGCCTGAACTTTCAGAGTGGTAAGCACGACGAGCTTTAGGGTTGTAGTGAGGAGAGGTAGTTTTGGGATTCTTTGGAGCTTCCGGGAGGGTTACCAGATTGGTCTTCAATAATTGTGGCAAGATTTGAGACAGGGTCATGTTTATTCGAGTAAACTGTCTTACCGGCCTTTCTGTCCTCGGTTGATTGTTCCTTTGTTTGGTAGGTTCAGACTTAGAGATCATGATAGCCCCTACCGCTGGACAGTGTTTGGTTCTGTCCTGATTTCTTTGACGGTACACAGCACTAACCTCCTTCTTCCCAGCGAATGGCTTCCTTACGGCACTGGAGGACACATCCTTTTGAATCTTCCCACTCCTAATTCCATCTTCCACCCGTTCTCCTGTCAAAATCAATTCAGTGAAGCTGGCTAAGGAACTTCCAATTAGATGATTGAAAAATGGACCAGACAGGGTCCCCATACACATATCTACTAGTTTACTATCAGATAGGGGAGGCTGGAATCTTCCTGCTAAGTCCCTCCACTTCCGAGCATAGTCCTTAAAGCCCTCACTCGAACCCATAGACATATTTTGGAGTTGCGTACGGATGGGAGCAAGGTCTGTGTTGTACTGGTACTGCTTGTAGAAAGTAGTGGCCAGGTCTTCCTAATTATGAATGTTGGCTCCTTCCAGCTGGTAGAACCATTATAGTTGAGTTCCGGATAGACTATCCTAAAAGAAGTGGACCCAGAAGTCCTTGTCAGCAGTGTCAGGATGGATCTTCCTCACATAAGATCAGAGGTGCATCTTGGGACATGAGACCTCATCATATTTTCCGAACACCGGCACCTTGAACTTTTGTGGGATGAAAACCGCATAGACCAAACCCAGCTCTTCAAAATCCAGACCTGGTACCTTTCGGACTTCCATCACATTCAAGCGATCCTCCAGTTGTTTATACTTTTCATCAGCAAGAGGATACTGCTCCTTATCATAGTCAAATTCATCATCGGATTCCTTGAGACTGGAGTTTTCCTCTCTTGTTTCCTCATCTTGGTTGTTTCCTCCCCTTGATGAAGTTATCAGTTCAGAGGCCTGCTGCACTGGTCCTCTAATCCTCCTTCCCAGATTCACTAATCCAGTTGGCTTCTTTGTCTTCTTCGTCTCTTTAATAAGCAGGGCTTTCAGTTTTTCTTTCCCTTTGGTTAGAGCCATGATCATTTGTTGAAACTGGGAATTCTGAGTCTGCAGATCCTTCACTGTTTGTTCTAGAGCCATTGCTGAAATAAATAGTGAAGAGGATGAGAAACATGCTATGAAACCTGCTTAAGCAATGATATGTATGGTATATGTATGCAATGTTTTCAAGGACTTCTAAGACTCACATTTTCTTAAACAAAAAGATAGCAAACGTTAATTGCATCAAGAAGTTTTTTATTGGTCACAACGATGCCTCTTGGGCTTCCAAAGGGAATAAAGCAACAATAAAAATTCTAAAGAAAAAAAAGACTTCAAGCTTCCCATGGACGTATCCTTTTTGGTGCAATGTAGGACTTTATGCTCCTCTCCTTATAAAGTAACTGGGTGAGTTCTAGAACCTTCTTCTCGTTGGTGTAGAATTGGGCTTCGAAAGTATCCTGTTCTTCTTTGAGTTGGATCCAGGATTTTCGTAGCTCCTCAAGGTCAGTTGGCATGTCGGGATGAAGAACAACATAAGGAGTGTCTCCTTCGGCAATTGGCTCCATAATCACAGATAAGATGGCGAGGTAAGGAATCATAAGACATTAAGCACGAGCTCGAACCCATTTGAGGTAAGGCTCAAGAGGGATGGAATTCTTGTGCCCTAGTGTCTTGCTGTCAACTCTGTTTATCATGTCCCAAGCTCGAATGAACCTCTTGCGACAACCCTGAACATCATTCTCATATTCAAACGTGATCCCTTGGATGCGTGTGTTGTGAGGACTATCCCTTCTAGCATAACCAAATTGCGCAGCGCCAAGCAAGGATTATAAGTGATTCCTCCCCTAATGCCTAAGAGAGGGACATTAGGGAATTCCCCACAATGATCAATGGCGGTGACTCTCCAAGGACCGGGAACACCAATGAATGTCTAAATGTGTAAGGGACATCAGCCTATGAGACCATCTCATACCTTGCTCATTTCTCAGAATAGACAGGGGTAGGTGCAAAATCAACCACCTAGCTAATAGAGGAGTGCAACATAGGAGATTCCCTCTTCCCTTCAGAGTGCGAGCACGCAAAGAGTGTAGAATATCCCCAAGTAAAGTAGGTATCGAATTATGCGACAGAAAAATATTAACCGCATTCACATCTATGAGTTAGTCTGTTTTAGGAAATAGTACCATCCCATAGATGAGAAGGGCCAACACCTCCTCAAAAGCTTGTAAATCCAGGTTATCCCAAAAATAGTGGGCTTTCTCAAGTAGAAACTTAGCTAGAAATCCTTGGACACATCTTCTGATTTCCCAATTTTCCACTACATCAGACCATTGTAAAGATAGAGCTTGAGCAATCTCTTCAGGCTTTGGGTCTCTTTTCGTACCGTTGAATGGTAGCTGATCAAGGATAGGTACCCCTAATGACTGAGAAAACCCCTCCATAGTAGGCACCAACTGGTAATCAGAGAAAGTGAAGTAGTGGTGCAACAGGTCAAAGAACTTAAAGAGAACCTTTAACATTTCTTCATCAGGGGTTGAAGTGACCAAGTTGAGAAGTCGACCATGTTTTTCAGTGAAGGGAGAGCTTTCAGGAATTCTTGACGCTAATTCCTTGAGTTGAGGATGCACTTTTACAAGATTGATTTGGATAGTGTTCCTGCGAGTGGATGTCATGTCCTACAAAACAAGACAAAGATAAGCCCTAGAAAATCCTTGAAATGGTTAGTATGATATGCCATGTTATGATATCATGATTATGCTAGGAGATCACATATATATCAAGCAACAAGCAAATCACACCAAGACCTTATGTTTAATGATTGCATGGGTTTTAAGGTAGTACCCTCTTGAAGTTGGATTGGTTCAACCTGTCCTATAAATAGTAACCGGGTTCTAAGGGATCTCAATATCACCGACCTTTCCCATAAGATTCGTTCGATGGGCGATTTACTTGCAACCAAACAAAACCCAGGAGTCAAGTCTCAATGAGTGTAGCATCGAGTATCTTCCGACTTTGGGAATACACCAAAGACAGCCATCTGGCTACGTCCTAATGGCCAAGTTTTTCATTTAAAGGTTCTAAGGTCAGTTTATGCTTTATGACACCACGCGGTGGCCCCATATTCTCCTTGATTAACTAAAAGGCTACTGATACCAACCAAAGTGTCGCATCAATGTAGTCATCGCTTCAACTGTGTCGGTATACCCCACACAGTTTCCATGATCCATTGCTACTTACCTAAAAGGTTTCCCCAGATCTGGGTGTAGGATCTATAGTAACCCCAAACAGAGCCCTAAAAAGTAAAGCAATCAAAGTATACAAAGCAGTTAAATAATGAACTATCTCTAAGGTAACCCCACTTTCTATTAAGAATCCCCAGCAGAGTCACCAGTTCTGTTTTACGGTGGCAGAACCGACTGTTTAATATGATGGTTTGCATTTTGTATTCACAAATGTCACGGTAAGTAAGACTCGCCACCGTCTTTTCTTTTATCCAACAAAGGAAAGGGTGAAAAAGAATAGAAAAAGACCTTTTCGATATGTTTTTTGATTAAGGGGGGGGGGGGGGGTAGATTATGGAAAGGGAAGGTGTTAGCATCCTTTCCATCTGTGGTTTTCCACGGGCTCTTAGAGGTTTGCTCATTTTTTCAAAATGCTTTTGTGCTTTTTGTTTGAAAATGTTTATAAATATGCCTTAGTATGGAGATTTTCTTTGTGTTTAACTCTTGTATCGGTCCTCAAGGATGTTAACAAAGCAAATATTTTGAAATAGTTTTTGAAAAGTGGTTTTCTGTGTAAGTGAAAAAAAGTATTTTTGAGCAACCTTCTAACAATTATCTACTTTATTACTCGAAAAGGATCATTCTTTTCCTATTTTCCTTTAGACAGTGATATCCTACTGTTGTACCCCAAAATTTGCCCTCTCATATTTCTCAAGACATTGGAAGAAAAATCTCCAAGTTGCTCAAGTTTGCTCAAAAGATGGACAGACAAGCTATCTCCTAAGGCAGTCAACCCCAAATTAGGGTTTTGTGTTGCATCAAGATATTTGAATCCAAATGACCTCAATTTCTCCCAAATGTCCTAATTTGTTCTCAAGATCATCCATGTCAAATTTCAAGCCTTGCAGAGGAAGTTTGCTCAGTCAATTGCTCAAAGGGTCCAAAAGTCGACTGTGTTAGGGCAAAAGTCAACTATGACCTATAAACAGTCTAACTTCAAGATTTTTTGTCAACATTCTCATTTTGAAGGATGTTTCATCATTTGATCAATGGTTGATCATGATTCATCAAGGATTGCTCAAAATTCATCAAGACACAAAAGTTGCTAAATTAGGGTTTTGTAGGAAAAGTCAACTCAACTTTGACCAAGCATAACTTTCTCATACTTTATGATAAATGACCCATCCAATGCTCATTTTGAAGAGGATTCAATTTCCTACATTCCATCTTCATACCCCAAGATCAAAAAATGCACTCACAAGAAGTTATGAATTTGGACATTATAGGTCATTTCTGGAAGTCAACAAAAACACCTTTTTTGCCAAAGCTTATAACTTGAGCATGGAACATCAAAATGAGATCATACCAAAAGGATTGGTTATAGGACATCTCAAGCTTTCTAAAAAGTCCAATAACACTCCCAAAAGTTCAAAATTGAAGAAGTTATGCATTGTTGAAGTTGGACTTTTTTGCAAAATTGCCAAAAGTCAACTATCCCCAAAACTTCAAGTTTTGTCAAATGGGCCCATTCTTTTCCACTTTATTTGAGCTTGCATAGTTTCCCACGTGTCCTAGCTTCAGCCATGAGCTCATATTTCATTTATATTATTTGATTTGATTTTTTATTGAATTTATTCATTTTTAATCAAATAAAATCATATAAAATCCAAAACTTTGATTACATGAGATTTTTTTGCTGTTTCAGGCTTTGATCATCATCATTAACATCATCAAAATCGAATCAGGCCAATTCATGTGCAAAAAGATCGAGATTTGGCAAAATTGGCAAGTTTGTAAAGGGAGAATCAAATCAAATTGGCAATCATTATTGGAGCAAGATTTGAATCAAATTTGTTACCCTAATACACTACACACTATATAAGCAAGCAAAAGCAATCGAAATCAAGGTTGGCAATTGCAGAGAGAGGCAGAACAATATTTGAAAAAAGTCACAAAAAGCTTGAGATCGAAATCGTGCTTAGAGGTGTTTTCAAGGGTTGAGACCTGTCCCAAACGCTTCCTGAGTGTTCACTCAATCTACCTGGATCAAAAGCAAGCTTCTTCAGACCCCATAACACGCTGTAAGTGTCACGAAATATACCCCTGTTCTTGATTTCGCAACTCTGAATTTAAGCATCCTTTTCATGACTCAATACCATATTTTGAATCTACATGACATTTGTAAGCGTTTGGTATTATCCAATTGCTTTTATCTGGCCTGAATGAAGAACCACCATAGCTAGGGTTCTTTGTTCGTTTTTTGGGGTTTTCTATTTCAGGTAAAATCGTGACTCAAGAAGGGCATGGTGTTGATCAGGAAGCCATAACAAATCCAACCATGTTCTTGGAATGGATTTATTTGGCCTGGAATGAATTTTGGAACAAGCCTGCGCATTTAGTTGCGGATTCAAATCCGCAAGTATTTTTACAGGTTTTGGAGGACAGGGATGAACTCGTGTCATCCACCTGTTGGCCCTTTCAAAATCACGCGCACGTTTTTTATTTTGCTGGCATATGATTTTGTTTTTATATAATATATATCATTTATATTCATATAACAATTGAAACAGCGTGTCCCAGTGGTCAACAAGTCCAACTCCAAGGCGTTAGTGGCTGGAGGTCAGGGGTTCGATCCCTGCCTCCAGCGCTTTGCATTTTCTCTTTGTTTTTCATGTAATCAAGTGTTTTCTCAAGCGTGCAATATACCATGCGCCATAAGTTTTCTAATTTCCAGATGGCCAAAGGCCAAATCTGAAGGTCCAAAGATGAAGGTCCACCCTAGACCAAGTCCAAGCGTGCACATTGGATTCCACAAAGTCAAACAAGGCCAGCTGCAATTGGGCCACAGAATTGCTAGTCATACTCCCATTTCAGGCCCAAACCCCTCTCTCTTTTTATTTTATTTACTTTGCTTTATTATTTTGTTTTATTATTTTTTATTTCATTTACTAACCAATCAAAAAATTCTTTCTTTTATAAAATAAAAACCACAAAATATTTTTATTCAATCAAATTTTTATTTTTATTAATAAACACTAATTAATTAATTTAGGTTTTAATTAGAATAACTTTAACCTATCTTTTGTAAATAATTAAAATTAAATTAGATTTAATTAGGTTTTAATTACTAACAATAATTATTTTATTTTTCTTTCTTAAAATAACAAAAACCCAAAAATAATTTGTTTTTATTAATTAATTTATTTTATTTAATTTAGTAATTAATTTAGGTTTAATTTCTTTCTTAAAATAATAACAACAAAAAGATGTCTTCTTTAAAGGGTCAAAACCCTAATCATGCGCTCGATTTAATTTCCCGCACGCGATTTACTTTCTTTTACCCAATTATGTACCTGCTTCCGGATTGTAATAGTTAATAGGACTTTTATTTATTTTTATCACTTTATTTATTTTCAAAGTGTTTGTCTTTGGCGATGTAAATACCCGACGCCTTGTAATTTAAATTCCACATTTTATTTCCGCAAATTATAACTGTTAGATGTTTGATAATAGGTTTGCATGACAAGACTGAATGTTTAACGTAAAATCAACTTAGATCACCCTTAACATGTACAAAGCTAAAAATAAACTGAAAATGACACACTCACACATGCGCACTCTTAGGGTACACCCCACTTGGTTGCCTTCGTACACGGTCATTGAGTATAGGTCGTTTTAGAGGTCGCCCTCTTGTCTAAAAGATCATAGTCACCTCGAAATGGTTGCCTCGGATATTGTTGCCTCAAACAAATGATCTAAGACATTAGGGTTACCGCTAAGGCGTCCTAACATTGCTTTAGTGACCGCAAGTCCCGCATTCGAATTGACCCTCAAACTCCAACGACGATGCTACCTACTCATCAATAGTGGGATGGCATTGTCTAAAGGAAAATAGCATAGAACGATTCCTTTTTCGAGTAGGTAGATGGTTCTTAGATATTTGCTCTTTCAAAAGAAACAAAAACTTTTCACACTTACACTTTTCAAACAAAGTTTTCAAAGAAAAAACACTTCATACGCTCTTGAGGACATAAGCAAGAGTTAAATCGAAATTTTCAAAACAAAAACTTTTTCAAACCCACAAGCACAAAGAAAGCAATTTTGAAAACAATTGAGAAAGTACCTAAGAGCCCGTGGATAACCATAGATAGAAAGGGTGCTAACACCTTCCCTTTCTATAATCTACCCCCCGAACCCGAGAAATATCTCGAAAAAGGAATTTTTCAGTGCTTTTTCCTTTCCTTGTTGGATAAAATAAAAGTCAGTGGCGACTCTTGCTTACCGCGACATTTTGCAAAAACAAACGCAAAACGCAAACCAGCATTTCAAAAAACAGTCAGTTCTTCCCACCGTATCACACGTACTATAAGTGAGTAGGTAGCCTTGTCGTTGGATGTTTTGATGGACAATCGAAGGGACGTTACAGTCACAAAGGCAATTATGGAGATACTTTAGCAATTTTGTTTTTTAGGGACTAGATCATTTACCGAGAAGGCAACTGTAGGGTCATCGAGGGACTATGATCTTTTGATTTTTATGGGTCTTTGCTAAAGCATTCCTGCCTCATGACTGTTTTTTAAAGGCAACTAAAGTGGGTGTACCTTGGAGGTGTATATGTGCCAGTGTGTTGTGTTTTAGTTATTTTATCTTTAAACATTTAGGTGTTCTACCGTTTGTGTTTAGATTTTTGCCATGCATGTCTAATTATTAGCAGTTAATATGAAAAGCAGTAAAAAGAAAGTGCGGAAAATAGAGGTCTTACGCTATTACAATAGTTCGGAGATGGGTTTACATTATACAAGGATAATGGGGAATAAAAGCAATAAAAATCTTAATTTATCTATTACATCTGTTAGGCAGATACAATAATAATAAAAATACAAAAATTAAATAAACACGCGCAAAGTAAAAGAAAAATATTTTTGTTATATTTTTTTGGTATAAAAGAAAATAAGGCCTAAGTCTATTTAATTTTAATTTTAATAAAAAAAGATGTTAAAATAATTAAATAACTTATTTACAAAAATTAATTTAATTGGAAAAAACAACTAGCCTAATATTTTTGTGATTTCAATTTCAATGTTAATTAAAAAGAAGTCAATGAAAACAAAAATAAAATGCAAGAGGGATCCTTCGATTCAGGGAACAAAAGGAGCTTCGACCTAGGGAAGGAATGGAAGCTTCAATCCAGAGAGGGTCATGGTCCTTTCGATTGGGCCAGGAAGTGGGCATGAACAGCCTTCGATCCAGGGAAGGGGATTTCCCTTCTATCTTGGGAAAGATGCCTTCTTTCGATTCAGGAAGGAAGTGCCTCCTTCGATTCAGCAGGTTAACGGGCAGCTTCGATTCAGAGAGGGTGTCTCCTTTGATCTGGGATGCTATACCTGTAAAAATATGTTTAGTAAAATAAAATACAGGGCCTGGGTATCGAACCCCAGGCCCTTCAATCCTGCGCTTGCTGGGTCTCTTCAGGCTATGTCTGTAGAAAATGTTAGTAAACAAAGAACATGACCTGGGTGCCAAACCCAGGCCTTTTGATCTTGTCTAGGATGGAAAATCGAAAGTAACAACAAGTAATGATGCGTTATGCAAATGCAAAGTTGGACAGTTTACCCTTTCTTACCAACAAATTGAGTCTATGATTTGGGGTTCTTGTTAGAGGTGAGCACCTTCGATTTGGGGCTTCTGGACGTGGCTTCTGCTTGTAAAATTCTAGCAACTTTTGATGGATTTTATGGGCAGCCTATCTCCAAGGTTTTTTCGTTCTCCTCCCCTTTAGACAACACTTGTGATCTCTTTATATATAGGGGGTAGAGGGGACAAGAAGGCAAGGTTTTAAACAACCTTGATTGTGTTTGAAAGTCATGAATAGGATTTTGTAACGTTGGCCAAACACATGGGATCTTGTCCCTTTTGAATTTGCTATTGTGTAACCGACCTTCGAATTCCCTCCTTCGAATGGGCTGCTAGCCTCCTTTGAATGGGTCTTCTGAATTCATCTTCGAATGGACTTCTTATGCATGCTTCGAATGGGCCTTCTGAAGACTTCTTCGAATAAACCTCTTATGCATGCTTTGAATGGGCCTTCTGAAGACTTCTTCGAATGAATCTCTTATGCATGCTTCGAATGGGTGCTCTGAAGGCTTATTCGAATGGACCTTTTGGAATGCCAATCAAAGTGCTTGGCCATACCAATCGAAGGGCTTGGTTATCATGCCTGTCGAAGTTATCTTTGTTTGAAATGCTAAATCGAAGGATTCTTTGCCATGCCAATCGAAGGGCTTGGCCATGAGGCCAATTGAAAGCTTCTTTTGGAATGTCAATCGAAAGGCCTGGCCACAATGCCAATCAAAGAGCTTGGACACGAGGCCAATCGACAAGCCTTGTTTAGGTGCCAATCGAAAAGAAATTGTTAAGATGCCAATCGAAAGACACATTATCGAAGGACACTTTGACCAACTTTTAAATTTGTTATTTTTTCTTCAAGAAAGTGTTTGTAGCCACCTATGCGAGATAAGATCTTGTAAAAAGTGAGAGGGAAAATTTTGGGGTACAACAGTTATGTTTTAAAAATGGTAACTATTGATTACATAAACAAATGAGCAAATGAAGAGTTATTCAATTAATTTTACAAAAATAGAGGTTGAATATGGATCAAAGCATTATAGTAGTTAGGAAAAAGATGAAAAAGACAATTTGTGCCCAAAAATGAATGATGTGGCATGAAAAGAAGAAATGTTAGTTTTGTAAAAATCATAACAACTAATTTTCTTATATTATAGATGTGTCAAGCTTGATAATATAGAATGCACAAATAAACAACACACACAAATTTTGAAAGGATATAGATCTTCTGATAACTTCTACAAGTGGTTGCCTTTGAGAAGAGCCAACCTCAGACTTGTCATATCTCTAAAAGTGGTGAGAAAAAGAATAGATAGAGCGCCAATAAAAGAAAATTCGTAAAGAGGAAGATGATTGTTACTAACACTGTCAAGCATAATGTTAAGGGTTATGTCACTGACATGATGGATGACCCTGTAGATGCAAAAACTAATTTATGGCATAGAAAGATTGGGAATATGGAGAATATTATTGCTAAAGAAGTTATCATAGGTATGTCTTATCTTAAAATTGAAGAAGGTAAAACTTATGATGACTCTCAAGTTTGGAATCAAAACAAGATGTCACGTAAGAATTTAAACATCCTACTACTACTCGTGTTGGTTAATCATTTCATATGAATCTCATGGGACCCATGCATTTTGATAGCCTTGGAGGTAAGAAATTTGTCTTTATCTATGAGGATGACTACTCTTGATACACCTGTGTTGAGGTTATTCATAAGAATTATGATACCTTTTATTCTGGATTGACCATATTCTCAGGGATTCAGCCTCATCTATAGAGATTCGACTACCGCAAGGGAAGAGAGAGAGAGAGAGAGAGAGAGAGAGGAGAGAGAGAGAGAGAGAGAGAGAGAGAGGAGAGGAGAGAGGAGAGAGAGAGAGAGAGAGGAGAGAGAGAGAGAGAGAGAGAGGAGAGAGGAGAGAGAGAGAGAGAGAGAGAGAGAAGAGAGAGAGAGGAGGAGAGAGAGAGAGAGAGAGAGAGAGAGAGAGAGAGAGAGAGAGAGAGAATTTTCTCTCACTTACACTAGGAAAAACTGAAGAAAAAAGTTAAACTGGTTACAGACCTCCTAATTATAGTTTTGTAGTGACTATTGTTGCAATGCAGATAGAAAGAATAATTTATTGTCTCCACGTGGATTAATTATGTTTCAAATATCGTTTTAAGAATTTATATTACTTTAAGGTTGGTTTATCTGTTTATTGATTGTATTATGAATACTTGAAATGATAAATAGAAGAGAATAAAATTAACTTTCAATGTTTAACAGTGACAAAATTTTGATGGGGTTAGATATTTTTGATCTACTAATCTAATTTATTATCCTTGACCATTAATATGCAATTATATTTAGTTATTATTATTACCTATTGAAGTTCTCATTGTAGCTCATGTGTGATTCAACGATATGAGATCGTCGATATCACCTAATAGACTATCGCCTAGCCTAATAACTCATACACCAATACTAAGTTTCAAAAATAAATTTGGATACTAAACATAAACCTAAGTCTAAACTTGAGCATCCAATAGATGAAAGACTTGTATCTAGTAATGACTAATAACTTTTGAATATCAAGTCATACCATGAAAACATGTTTTAGGTAGCTAATCAAAAATAAACATCAAGAACAAATAAGCCATCAATATTAAAACTTAATAAGAATTACATAGAACGATGTTAGTTCCATGGTTTTTTTATTGTCTAAATTTCGGTAAAACATGGTTCTAAACAGATGTTGTAACATCTACATCAACTCTCATGACAGTTCAGCTGTTATGAGTTTTTCAACCAGGTGTCAGGATAGATGTTAAGACATCCTGGACTGTGTCCAGAAGGCGCTGTTATTATATATCTCTTGACCAATTTAATTTAATTTGATGAGATCCTTTTAGATATTCCTCATCATTATGCACAGGTAAAGGAGAATATTTAGGAATAATGTGTATATTTGATTTGTTTTCTTAAAAAGGATCTTGGAGACTTTTTCGGAAAATTTAAAAAGATTTGTTCCTATTTTTAAGAGAAGATTTTGCAGTTGTTTTGGAACATGAAGATTAGATCTTTTGAAGAGTCCAAGCACATACTGCAAGCATCTATAAGTAAGGGCTTGCTAGACCTAGAATAGCAAGCATTCATAAAAGTAAATTGTGGGTACAATATAAGGGTTTAGGGTTTTGGGAGTCTCTTAGGTTTTTAATGTTTGTGTTATTTGTATGTCATTCATGTATCTTTGATGTATTGATTTGACTGATTTTTGCTTGTTTATCAAGCTATTATTCTCACTCTGAAGCTTTTAAGAAAAGAGTTGAGTATTGTTCTTGGTTGGAGCTTTTAATAAAAATCAAGTATTGTTCATAGTTAAGAGTCTTAACTGAGTATTGTGGATTGGAAGTGTAATCTTCTATTTTGATACTAGTTACTAGGATTGTAACTAGTTTGTTTATCATTGTAACTAGTTTGTTCTCATATCTAGGAGGTTCCTAGGTGGAAGTTAGACGGGGTAGTGATAAGGAGGAAAGTTGTAAACTAAGATTATTTAGGCTTTTAACTAATACTGCATAGTGGATTTCCTTACTGGCTTGGTAGTCCCTATAGTAGGCGAGTTGCATCAAACTGGGTTAACAATTGATTGTGTTATTTAAATTTTTGCAATTTATCTTTTTGCACAATCAAGTATTTTTATGTCAACAGGTGATGTTGTCCTGTCATTGCATCTTGTGTTAAAACATCAGTTTTAAAATTGGTTTTTAAGAAGTACCAGAATTTCAAAAGCCATGGTCGAGGTAAAAACATAAGTATTAGGAAAACAACATTTAAGCCTAAAAAAGGAAATTATTCATGCTTACTTATCGTAGCTTTACAATCAAGCTCTAGAAGAAAGAATTTGAACAAGATATGTTGATGATTCCTCGGACAGTGTTTTTACCCTCAATCTTCCCTTGATATTCTCTCATATTGTGATTTGTGGTGAAAACCAAATTTCTCTAGGAGCTACCTCGAATCCATATATATATTTCAAATGAGATGCCACACACCCCTTTTTATAGTTTTTGAAAGGATAGGCTCGCTAAGTGCACCGCCAAGGCTCACATAGCACATTCCCCTTTTCATGGCTAAGTAATTCAAACTTACCTACAACATTCCTTGTCGCCTTGTCTCGCTAAGTGAACTGCTCACGGTCGCTTAGCCACTAAATCATTCCTTCACCTTTAAGTAACTTAGTCCTGAAGTCATGAATCACCATTGCTTGATAAGCGTGCATCTATTTTGGGCTTATCGATGTTGGAACCCTTGCTCGCTAAGCATGCCTATGTTATTGGCTTAGAGATCCTTGTTTTGTTAGGAAATTACTTTGGCTTAGTCTTTGTGATGCTTTGGTGATACATTCATCCTTTTTACCTATTTTAGTTAATACATCATTAAAATGTCCAAACATGCATTTTTTTAATACTTTTGATTGACAAATCAAGGGTTTTGCCATTAATTTTATGTAAAATAAATTAATGAAACTTATCAACTCTCCTCAACTTATTCCTTTGTTTATCCTCAAACAAAATTCATTTAGATTGTTCAGATGAATTTCAAAATACATGTTTGAGAAGAAGTTGGATGACTAGATCGGGAAATTTTGAGGAAGCATCATTTTATTAAATGATATTCTTTAAAATGTCAGTTCAAAATTAACATTATAGTTATCCTCAAAACATAGTATGAAGATTAATAATTCTCTTTACCAAAATCAGATTTTAAAATATGTCTAGATTAAAAGTCAATTACTCATTAAAATCATATTCTCGCTAATTGTCTCTCGAAAAGGTTAGAGTTTCCATCATTTTTGACAATGCATAAACTATAGAAACATTTTGGTTTTTATATGGATTTAAAAATATTGGGTTTTTTTTCATTCAAAAATCCTAAAGATAAGAGAAAAAATATTTTGGTATATGACTTTTTTTTTTCCAAAAGTCTCTTTTCTTTTATTTGTACTTTACAAAACTTTCTTTTTGGTGACTTTATTGTATTTGTATGCTTTGATATTTTGATTTCTTTTATTTTCTTTTTTCTTTTTTTTTATGTCAAAGCATATTCTTTGCATTTTTTAGTGTTCTCCTATCCTTACGACAATGTCGTGAACATTGTTTTTATTTTAAAATTGGCAAAGTGTTATAACTTTTAAAGAACAAAATTTTCACTTTTTAGGCTCAAAGGGGGGTGTAAAAGGATCATACCCTCACAAGGTAGGATTTTTAGTTAAGTAGTTCTTCACTCAATAACAAACAGTGTCTTGATCATATCCATGACTTCAGATATACCAAGTAATAGAAAGAATGATGTTATATCAACATAGTTAGTATGCATGTCTAACCTCGTTATTTATATAAAACACGAGGTTGCATACAACTCACTTGGTTAGGCCTATATGATCTTGAGATTTATTGAAATGTTTTCACTAAACAGTAGTAAAGTCAAATATTTGTAAGAAACTAATTCAAGGTCATGCTATAGTTCATAGATAACCAAACATTTATCAATAATGGACCAATTAAAATAAAAATGTATCATGTCATTGTTCCTGACTTTTTGTTAACAACCTAGTCTTTGTGATTCCTCTGCATTTGGATTTTCAGGTAAAGTAAACCATCTGCAGACAAACAGTTCAAAAATAGAAACTTTTGAAATTTTCAAAATTTTCAAACAAGTACTTAATCATGAAAAAAATGTAAGCATCATATGTTTTGTGTAGGCTTTAACTTCAATCATTCTTGTATTCCATCCCATGTAGAAAAGTTTGGCTTGTCCTCAGGTCATCAAAATAGATATGGTGTTGCGTAGACCTTCGCTTATCCACAAAAACTTTTTTAGCCAACAATGTGCAGCAGAGAACACTAAGCAAACAACTAGGCTCGCTTACCCATCAAAGACCATTAATATGCACTAAGCGCACAACAAATCTCTCTTAGCCAAATTCCTGCATCACTCCATGGTACTTGTTGCACTTGTTTGAATTCATCTCAAAACACAACATAATTAGGGAAATATATCTCAAAATTATGTCCAGAAAAATATTCAAGTGTTTTGGGAGGTTGGGCATGCGTGTGTACTTGGTACAAAATGCCAACATACCCAAGTCCCTTTTGCATGGCATTGAAAAACATCAAAACACATAAAGAAACATAAATTGCTCAAGAAGTAACTAAATTAAAACCAACAAAATATATATACTTAACATTGATGGGGAGAAACTTGTAGCATCAGCCTAATGATCAACCTCACTAGTCGTATCTTCACCTCACTCTTCCTCTTCTTCAGTGTATTATCCATATTCTTCCTTATTTCATTCCTCTTATATTTCTTACTCTTTTTCCTCATTTTCCTCTTCACCATGCTCATTCCCTGTTTAACTACCTCCAGCCTCATATCCTCCAAAATCTAAGTAAATTGGCTTGTTTCAAGGCCATTCAACAATATGCATCATAGATGTCCCAACTGTAAGTGAAGCAGACTCTCAGGTTGGGATCCGTGTTATTAAAAAATTTCATTCAAAATCATTTACATAATCTCATGATTAAGCTTGGAAATCCAATGGCATGTTTGTGTGAAGAACTAATGATTTCACATATTTCAAATGGCAAACATGGCTACAATTCCAATGGCAAACCTCAGGCACCTAGTGGTCCTAAAGTGCATGGTTGTGTATACACTCATTATGGTAGAACAAATCACACCATAGAAACATGCTTCCTAAAGCATGGGTTTCCATCAGGTTTCAATGGCAAGGGAAAATCCTAAGGTGCTTCAGAGGCCTCTTTTTTTGACTCATCTGCACCTTTCTTTGGATTCACTCAAGAGCAATACAATAACATACTTGAATTGATCCAGCACTCCAAACTTACCTCAAAGGCCAACTCATTCTCTATTTATCATTTTGTCTTGAATTCACACTCATCCACTGCCAATGGTAAGCATTCTAATCTCTAGATTCTAAATATTGGTGCCACTTATCACATTTCCCATGATATTTCACTTTTTAGTGCTTACAAAAACATTGTCCCCATAACAGTTAGTTTTCCTGATGGTTTTCAAGTTATTGCCTCTGTTTTTGCTACTGTTGTTGTTTCTTCATGTCTAACTTTGCACAATGTGCTCTATATTCCTATATATCATGTTTACCTCATTTTAATTTCCAAGCTTGTTACTTGCAATGAATGCTTTGTAAAATTCACTGCTAATTCTTATCATATTCTACATAATCATTCCAAAGAAATGATTAGTATAACTAAGTTACAAAGAGGCTTATATATGCTTGAATCTGCAGGCTATGACTCTTATTATTCTTCTATTACCAATACTCCTTGTAATACTTGGCACTTAAGACTAGGACATATATCTGACATTGGTTTACAAACTGTGTCAAGAAAATTTCCTTTCATTTCATGTAAGAACATCAATGTACCTTGTGACTCTTGTTACTTAGCTAAGCAAAGAAAATTTCCTTTTCCTAACAGCGTATCTAATTCATTTTCCCCTTTTGAAATATTACATGATGATTTGTGGGGACCTATTCCCACCATATCTACATTAGGTATACAAGATATACTTGGGTTAGTTTAATTTAATTTTTAGCCTATATTGAAAAACAATTTAATCTCTCAAATACCTAAGATCCATAAATGGCCTAGAATTTGTGGCCCTGTCTAAATTTCTCTTATCCAAAGGAATTATTCATCAAAAGTAATATGTTGCGACACCCCCAACAAAATTGGGTGGTGGAAATAAAACACCAACATATTCTAAATGTTTCCAGGTCCTTATTTTTTCACTCTAATGTTCCTTTCAACATGTGAATTCTTTGTGTACGCCATGTAGTTCATATCATTAATAGAATTTCTACTCCTTTATTGAAATCAAATGTCATTATCAGCTCTTGTTCCATAACCCTCCCTCTTTAGTACATTTGAAGGTTTTTGACTATTTATGTTTTGCTTTCACTCTTCAAGCAAATATGACTAAATTTGATCCTAGGGCTAGGAAATCTATTTTCCTTGTTTTCTTGTATGATTTAAAACATCATAGCATTTTTTTCTCTAGGAATGTCATCTTCTATGAATCAATATTTCCTTTCAAAAATAACATATTATCAGTTATCCCTCCCCAAACACATTTTCACACACTTGATGACATACATACTGCCATCCTTTATCTTTTGTCCTCTCCTACCATAAATTTTCTCATGCTTGTAAATATTTCTTTTGCACTATATCTTCTAACATTGAACCAAAAACCTTTAATCAAGCTATCAAGTTTTATTGTTGAAAACATGCTATGGATGTTGAACTAAATGCTCTTGAAGCAAACCATACATGGACTATAAGTTTTCTACCACCTGACAAAGCTGATAAATGTTGAAGATGGGTATATGAGATCAAATATAAGGCCAATGGTTCCATTGAGAGGTACAAGGATAGGATTATAGATAAAGGTTACACACAAATGGAGGGTGTCGATTATTTTGATGATTTTCCCATGTAGCAAAGATCACCACAGTTAGATTATTACTCTCTCTTGCTGCAATCAAAGGTTGGCATTTGGAGCAGTTACATGTTAACAATCCCTTCCTCCATGGTGAGTTGAATGAAGAGGTATATATGACACTTCCTACTGGTTTACTAGTCTATAATTCCTCTCAAGTGTGCAAACTTCAGAAATCATTATATGGCTTATAGCAATCTAGTTTCCAATGGTATTCTAAGCTTTCTTCTTTTTCGATTTCCTTGAGTTACAACCAATCATAGGCAGATCCCTCACTATATGTTAAATCAAATAAGAACAAGTTTACTGCTTTAATTGTGTATGTTGATGACATAGTTCTGGCTCGTAACTCTATTAAGGAAATCAATTTTGTCAAATAACCTTTGGATCAGCCATTCAAAATTAAGGAACTTGGTCCACTCAAATTATTTCGAGCCTTTGAAATTTCTAGATCCAATTCAGGAATCTTCTTGAATCAAAGGAAATACACCCTTGGACTTCTTGAGGACATGGGGTTTCTTTCATCTAAACTATCTTTTGTTTCTTTTGATCCCACTCTAAAGTTTTCAAATACATATGGCCTACCCTTAGCTGATTCTTCTTCTTACAGAAGGCGGATTGGTAGGTTCATTTACTTGACAAACACAAGGCCTGATATCACATATGTTGCCTAACATCTAAGTAAATATGTCTATAATTCACTCATACAACGCTTTGTACGGTGCCATGCCAATACCCGTATGAAAACTATTGTTGTATGTAAACTCAATCAATGGCAAGTGGTTATCCCAAGCACCTTCGTGTTCCAACATACAAGTCCTCATCAAATCCTCCAAACACTGAATAATCTTCTCTGTCTGATCGTCCATCTACAGATGATATGCAAAACTCAACTTCAACTTACTACCAAAGGCATTCTATAAACCTTCCCAGAATTTTGATGTAAGCCTCGGATCTCTATCTGGTACAATACTCGAAGGTATCCCATGCAATTTCACAATCTCATCAATATACATCTCAGTTAGCTTCTCCATAGGATGATTAATCTTCATCAGTAAGAAATGATCCGACTTAGTCAACCTATCCACTATCACCCAAATCTAATCATTGCCCTTAGCAGTCTTCGGCATACCCGACACAAAATTCATAGAAATATTGTCCCATTTCCATTCTGGAATACTCAAAGGTTGCATAAGGCCTAAAGGCTTCTGATGCTCAATCTTCTACTTCTGACAAGTCAAACAAGCGTAAAAAAATTTAGCCACTTCCTTTTTCATACCCAGCCACCAAAACATTTTCTTCAAATCCTGATACATCTTCATAGAACCCAGATAAATACTCAAATCACATCGATGTCCTTCCTCAAGGATACTCTTCTTTAGTTCTGGCATATCTAGAACACAAACTCTATCACCAAACCTCATTACTCCATTCTTGCCAATTCTAAACTCACCTCCATTACCTTAATTAATCAAGGTCAACCGATTGACCAATTTCAAATCAAACTTCTGACCTTCTCGGATTTCTTCTATAATACCACTAGTCAGTTTCAATATTCCTAACTTCACACTATCAGGAGTCTCCTCACACACCAAGCTCATATCTTTGAATTATTTGATCATTTCTAACTCTTGAACTATAAGCATGGACATATGCAAATACTTTTTACTCAATGCATCAGCAACTACATTTGCTTTACCAGGATGCTAACTCAAATCAAAGTCATAATCCTTTAACAATTCAAGCCATCTTCTTTGTCTCATATTTAACTTTTTTTGACCAAACAAGTACTTCAGACTCTTATGATTAATAAACAATTGAAATTTAGAGTCGAAAAGATAATGTCACCAAATTTTCAACACAAACACCATAGATGTTAGCTCTAAGTCATTCGTAGAATAGTTCCTTTCATGAACCTTCAGTTTCCTAGAAGCATAAGCAACAACCTATCTACTTTGCATATACACACCACCAAGACCCATCTTCGACGCATCACAATACACCACAAAAGGCTCACTCCGAATAGGCAAAATTATTATTGGAGCGACCATCAATTTCTTCTTCAATTCTACGAAACTCTCTTTGCACACAACATCCCACACATAAGCTGGACCCTTTCGAGTCAACTGATAACAAAAACTGTAACTTAGAAAATCCTTTAATGAGTATTCGATAGTAACCCGCTAAACCAAGAAAACTTGGAATCTTAGTCGCTGACTTCAAAGTCTCCCACTGCAACACTGCATCAACTTCTGAAGGATCCACAATAATCCCACAACTAGAAATCACATGTCCAAGTAAACTCACCTCCTTCAACCAAAATTCACACTTTGACAGCTTTGCATACAACTTATTTTCTTTTAACACTTACAAAAATTCGCAAATGCTTAGCATGTTCTTCTGCTGATTTTGAATAGATCAGAATATCATCAATGAAGACCACAACAAACTTGTGTAGATAAGAATAGAATGTTTGATTCATTTACTCCATGAAAACACCAGGCCCATTAGATATACCAAACGACATCACAGTGTACTCGTAATGGCCATACCTTGTTCGAAAAGCCGTCTTCGGAATATCATCTAGTTTAACAAAAATCTGATGATAACCCAGTCTCAAATCAATCTTCCTAAAAACACAAGCTCCCACCAACTTATCCATCAAATCACTAATCCTCGGGAGTGAATACTTATTCTTAATATTCATTTTGTTCAACAGCCTGTAATCCACACGCAATCTCATACTTATGTCCTTCTTCTTCACTAAAAACACAAGTGCACCCCATGGGGAAACACTCTGTCGAACGAAATTTTTCTCAAGCAATTCTTCCAACTGTTTCTTCCATTCACTCATCTTTGAAGCTGACATCTGGTAAGGAGCCATTGACATCGGACTTGTACTTGGCACCAATTCGATAGAAAATTCCACTTCATGTTCTAGAGGCAAACCACTTCATGTTCCAGCATATGTGTACCAAATTATACCTTATGTGCCTCTGAGCAATCCATGACTCAAAAGACCCGTTCGATCTCCTTAAGCCAAGTCTGAGCTCCATCAGGATCGTACCGACCCTTGAAAGTAGGCGGATGGTTCCTTTGAAACGTCTCCAAGACACAAGACCCATCATTCGTGTCAGCATTAGGCTGATGTTGCACAGCCCAGGCCATGGCCTACGAATTTGCAGCAATCACTACATCATTTCTTCCAGCCATTCTACACACAGAAAACTAATCATCAGAAGACAACGTATCGGAAGTGTTCTTATACTAATCGACCGACAGAACATACATATCATAAGAAAACCTGGCTAGACGGGATGACTTGCTCAGATACCACAAATGTAACACCCTTCTAACCCACATTTATTTGGCATAAATTTTTACGAAGGTGCCACATCTTCATATAAACATCCTGCTCCATAGAATGGGTTTTCAAAACATCTAAAACAACTAATTATTTAATATAATCAAATATCAAAAATCCAGATTATTGCAGCGGAATCATAGTCTCAAAATATCTTTATTAAAAATACTTCATAGAGTCTTCCTCACATTTCATGATTCATGATTCATAAATCAAACAACTAAATACCATGAAAGGTAACTCGTCAACTCAAAATATGTAAGAGAACATAATAGTTTCAAAACAAACATTTCCAACCCAAATGTTACATATTAGAGAAAGACCCTCTTATTCAACATAAATAAATGACGCACTCTGAAGCTATCCTCTAAGCTTCAAATGACTATTCTTGGTCGCCTACAAGTTACCCACGTATAGAGGCAACATTTCCAAGCAGAAAGGGTGAGTAATCACAAATTATTATAAAAGATATATGGAATAGATATAGAAGTACAACAACAGGTCATCATAGATTCCACATATCATCATATATCATATATTACCCTCACACATTTGATTCAAAAATACTAACCAAGTATATCATCATATCATCATATTAACAAAAATCATCAAACACACAAAATCACAACATCATCAACATCATTTAATAAATCATTATACAATGTCACATATAATGCGATGCAACGTCATTGACTCATGCATGTGGTACCAAAACTTCACTGATGACTTAGTCATAATATTACACACTAATAGGATTGATTCCCACTTGGAACTAGAGCATATCATAATATTGCACACAATCCACACTATGGAATTGAGACCATCACTAGATTAATCTTCCTATAAACTTCATTGGACTGAAGTCCTAACAACATCACTGGACCGAAGTCCTAAAATATTCCATGAATGCATGATGCACAACAACATAATAAACACGACCACGGCTAGTCAAAACGCATCACAATCCATGAATTTATCACATGTCATCACATACATTGTAATACCCAAAACATCATCATAACAAACATCAGTCTGTCATACAAACATACATTCATGTTGCATTAATCACATAATCATATCAGTTCATCATAGTATTAACACATTTCATCATCCAAGATCTAGTTTAATCCTATAAAGGTACTGGAAAGATACATCACATGACTCATTTTACTATACCAAAGCATAATACATCGCATTAGCTTCCTAATTCTTTGAATAGCGCGTCAAACGGAGTCTGGAAACTCAAGTTATGGCCATTAAAAGTTTGTGTCAAACACCCCTCGCATGAGGCCCGTCTGGAGAAGCACCTTGCTCGCCTAAGGCTCACCCGACGAGGCTGGGGCAAAAAGACTTCCCCCATACAAAAATCCAGGAGCGTTGTTTTTCTTCTGTCACCCTTGCCCGACGAAACTCTTCGCTCGTCTGGTGAGCTCCTCTCGCTTCTACTTCGCCTGACGAAGTTAGGGAGAGTCACCATCTCCATACAAAAATCCAAGGGCTCTATTTTTCACCCCTTCCCTTCACCTCATGCTGCTTGGGCGAAGCTCAATCGCTCGACAAAGCATATGTATTTCCCGACGATGCAACGCGAATAGGGAATTCCCTGTGCATTTTCTGCACTGTACCAGTCCCAATTTTCTTTAGATTTCAACACATAATAGGTTCCAATTCATCAGAAATACTCATGTTTTAATTATATAATACCAACACATCATATTATACATCATACACATCAATTCCTAGCAAAACAACATGGTAATTTCATTAATTTCATCAAAGATTCATCATACTCATCATGTTATCACATCACCATAAAAACCCCAAACAACCTACACACATGATCGGTAAAATAGAAAGTGTACTATTTTTCCTCTGTAGTAATAATGAGGAAAGTTCCCTGAATGTCGATCTCAAGAACTACTTATAAATATGAAGTTCTAATTGTTGCTCAATTATACAAAAACTAGCATTTTGGTTTGAATTGCGAGTAGATAATAATAACTCCGAATAAAGTAAGAAAAGTGACTATGTATTTTAATAAATATGAATAACCTACTAGGGTAGGTGTGGGAATTATCCCTGTAACAATGTTGAATTCAATATTCCAACAACTTATTTTACATAATCAATTATCGGTTCTTAAGGGTGTTTACTCCTAAGTCCTTAGAGAGAAAATCTTCAATCATTCATCCTAAGCCCTAAGACCAAATAAATTTACCGATGAAATTAAGCATTTTTGTTATCAAGAATGTCCGATTGTTATAGGGTATCCCTAGTCCTCGTTTATATCTATTATAACATAATCTCGTACAAGCATTAATAATTGCGGTCCAGCCTAAATGCTAATCATAAATCAAACTCTGTTTGTCCGATAGAGAAGGCACTAGAAACATTATGAGATTGAATTTATTACGAAAACAAACATTGTTATTGTAAGTATCAAATCAAAGTCATTACAAATGTAAACCAGGGACACCCCCTAGCATTGGGGGGTTTAGCTACTCATATTATTCAAAGAAAACAAAAGATAAATTGTAGACATTAAGTATCGGGGTGAAATTTGATCTTCAATCACTTCAGTTCTGTAAGTTTTTATTGGAAGCAATTTTGGTAAAACAATGACTTGTTAATGTTTTGCTAAATGTCTTAACATTTAGAGCAAAATTGTTTTGAATGATGTAAAAGAAGATGTCTTGACATCTACCTACTTAACTGATCTCAACCCAAAATCAGCTAAGTCTTTTGTTTCTTGATTTCCAGCACTCTATAATTCAGGATTTGTGAACTACAGGTTACGAAAAATATGGAGGAATATTTTTCAAATTGCATAATTATATCTTGGCATGTTTTTATGGAAATATTCAAAAGATTTGAATATTTGTTTTCAAGCCCAAGCCCAAAGCTGTGCATATATAAGCACTATGCCAAAAGTGAGTTTTAACAGCGCACATTAGACAGCGCTTTTGTACAAAAGTGCTTCTATAAGTGAATTAAAAAAAACACGGAAATCGTATAAAATAATTAGTAAAAGCGCTGCTAAACATATGACCTTAGACAACGTTTTTAAAAAGTGCTGCTAAAGGATTGCTTTAGAAAGCGCTTTATCACAAGCGCTGGTAAAGGGGAACTTTAGACAGCACTTTAAGAAAGTGCTGTCTAAAGTCATAAAAAATTAAAAAATATATTAGAAAAGCGCTGCTAAAGGACACTATTAGCCAGCGCTTTTCAAAAGCGCTGCTATAGGTCCATATTAGCCAGCGCTTTTAGAAAGCGCTGTCTAAACCCTTATAAGTGAAAATTAAAAAAATAGAATCTGTGTATTCACAGTTTCACGAAAACAGAAGCTAGAAACCCTTTCCATCGCGAAACCCATTTCCTTCCCCATCTCAAATCGTTCACCATCGTACACCATCCTCCACCGTCTCACTCGGTTTTCCTCCACCCACACCGGCCGGTTCTCAAGGTATGTTCTTTATTGAAAATGTGTTTAACTCCATTGATGTCCAAACTGAGTTATCCTCCTTGAAAATGTGTTTATATCCAGTGATGTCCAAATGTGTTTATCTCCTATTGATGTCTAAAATTGGTTATATGTATGCATTTTAATTTTTGGATTCTTGGTAGGGCTTGATATATAATAGTAACATTTTTAGCATTTAGCATTATTGCATTTTCTTTTGGTTCTATGTTTTGGAATATAAAAGATGATATATATGATGGGTTTTTTTTTTGTTATTTTAATTGGTTTCTGAATTATTTATCATGTTTATATTTTCCATAAACTAGTATTTTGTTACTAGTATTTTGAACGTAAATATATATACAACTTGTTTTTGATGATCCTTTTGTATTGGTGTAGTTAGGTGAAGACCATCACCGATTCGAAGAACATCAAAGCCCCATCATCTGCCGTCGACACTAATAGCCCCTTTTCTTTATTTGGTAAGTCAAGTTCAAATTCTATTTGTATCGATCAATTAAAAACACAATTATTTTTATATAGATATATTTATTTTTAGTCCATGTTATTAACTCTAGAAATAAATTTCTAGAAATAATTCATTTAATTCAAACAAAAAGAGAATAATCCGTTTATAGTGTTTTTGTTTACTTGAATAAGTAGAAAAAAATGGATAAAAAATGGATGTTTGTCGATCGATTGTCACAAGAGTACGAGAATGAGGTATTGAAATTCGTTAAGTTTGCTGTTGAACGCGCCAAAGACCCCAGTCGAATGAAGTGTCCTTGCTTGGGTTGTTGTTATGTGGGTCGGGTTAACGTAGATGGATTGAAATCGCATTTACTAATGCATGGAATTGATAGAAGTTATACGTGTTGGATATTTCACGGTGAAAAAAGTAACTACAACGTTGAACTGGGGGAGAAAAGTAGTACGACTTATGCTTCAGACGACAAGGACACAGATATATACGATTTTGATCGAGTCGAAGATATTGCAGATGCACTTGAAGAAGATCTTCAGGATTGTCCCAAAATGTTTGAGAGAATGGTAAGCATTGCAGAGAAACCGTTGTATAAAGGGTGCACTAAATTCACAAGATTGTCTATGGTATTAAAGTTGCGCAACTTAAAGGCGGGCAATGGATGGTCAGATAAAAGTTTCATAGAGTTATTAGCCCTTATGAGAGATATGCTTCCGGAGGATAATGTTCTTCCTAATCGAACCTATGAGGCCAAAAAAATGTTGTGCTCTATTGGCATGAGCTATGATAAGATACATTCTTGTCCAAACGATTGCGTTTTGTTTAGAACTGAATATGCATTGTTAAATGAGTGCCCTAAATGCGGTTTGTCTCAATATAAGAAAAAATTGTCTCTGGCAAAAGTCTTATGGTATTTTCCTATAATTCCGAGATTTAGGAGAATGTTTCATAGTGAAACCGATGCAAGACACCTTACTTGGCATGCAGATGAAAGAATTATTGATAGAAAGTATCGACATCCGGAAGATTCACCACAATGGTCGAAAATTGATAATGATTATCCTGATTTTGGAGAAGAAGCAAGAAACCTTCGGTTGGCTTTATCTACTGATGGAATGAACCCGCATGGTCTTCAAAGTATCTCACATACCACATGGCCCGTGATTCTTATGATTTATAACCTACCTCCATGGCTATGTATGAAGTGTAAGTACATGATGTTATCTATGTTAATATATGGGCCTAAACAACCAGGGAATGACATAGACGTATGTTTGACACCTTTTATCGAAGATTTAAAGATTTTGTGGGAGAACGGGGTGGAGGTTTATGATGGATATAGGAAACAAAGTTTCAATTTGAGGGCGATGTTGTTTGGCACAATTAATGATTTTCCAGCATATGGGAATCTATCTGGGTATAGCATTAAAGGTCAACGTGCGTGTCCTGTTTGTGAAGATGGAACCGATACGACGCGTTTGGAACTTTGTTAGAAGAATGTCTTTCTCGGTCATCGTAGATTCTTACATTCTAAACATCACTATCATGCATGGAGAAAAGCATTCAATGGAGACACCGAACAACGTAAAGCTCCACCTGCATTGTCAGGTGACCAAATTTTTGAAAAGGTGAAAGATGTGTGTACTCAGTTTGGAAAGCCTTTTGCGCATACGGTTGTCAAAGGTGGGTGGAAGAAGAGATCGGTTTTTTTTTGAATTGCCATATTGGAAGTCTCTGTATGTGAGACATTTTCTCGATGTTATGCATTTTGAAAAAAATGTATTTGAAAGTGTTATTGGTACGTTACTCAATATTAAAGGAAAGTCTAAGGATGGCCTTAAAGCAAGGGAGGACATGTTAAAGATGGGAATACAAACTGAACTAGGACCCGTGAAGAAAGGAAGCTGAACATATCTACCACCTGCTACTTTTACTCTATCTAAAAAGGAGAAAAAGATATTGTGTAAGTTTCTAATGAAGTTAAAGTTCCAGAAGGATACTCTTTAGATATTAGAAGACTTGTGTCTATGAAAGACCTCAAGTTAAAGAGTTTAAAGACACATGATTGCCATGTTATAATGGAGCATTTTCTACCAATAGGTATACGTTCTATTTTTTCAAATAAAGTAAGGAGTGTGATAACTAAGTTGTGTTTTTTCTTTAGGTCAATTTGTAGTAAGGTGGTTGATCCTGAGATCTTACCAACATTGCAAAAAGAAATTGTTATTACTTTGTG
The DNA here is from genome assembly GCA_948472305.1 of Vicia faba. Taxonomy (NCBI): domain Eukaryota; kingdom Viridiplantae; phylum Streptophyta; class Magnoliopsida; order Fabales; family Fabaceae; genus Vicia; species Vicia faba. Next base: position 47,036 of record CATIWC010000859.1, on the reverse strand, counting down.
TGAGCTTGAAATGTATTTTCCTCCCTCATTTTTTGACATAATGGTACATCTAGTTGTTCATCTTGTGAAAGAGACACAGTTGTGCGGCCCAGCTTATATGGGATGGATGTACCCTGCTGAACATTATATGAAAGTATTAAAAGGGTGCGTGAAAAACCAAAGTCGCCCAGAGGGTTGTATTGTTGAGAAATACATTGTTAAAGAAGCCGTTGAGTTTTATACTGACTATTTGTCCAAAGTTCAATCCATTGGACTCCCCAAAAGTCATATTTTTGAAAAAAAGGCAGGTAAAAGATTAATTGGAAATAAAATTGTGACAGTATCAAAAGATGAACGGGATCAAGTGCATCTGTATGTTCTGCACAATTACAGTGAGGTTGAGCCATATGTTGAAATGCACAAGGATATACTTCGAGGGTTAAATCAGAATAGAAATGAAAATTGGATAGTACGGGAGCACAATCAAAGTTTTATACCATGGTTTAAGGATCATATTTTTTCAAAGCTTCATTCAGATCTCGCTTCAATAACAGAAAGGTTAAGATGTTTGGCATATGGTCCAAGTTTGCATGTGTTTTCCTATAGCGCATACGCAATTAATGGATACACATTTTATACCACAGAACAAGATGATAAAAGTACTATGCAAAATAGTGGTGTCACCGTGCTTACTGAAGCAATGCACATTTCAAGTATGAAGGACATAAACCCCAAATATGCAAATCTGTCATATTTTGGACTTATCGAGCATATTTGGATGTTTGATTACGAGAAGTTTCATACTCCTATATTTAGTTGCAAGTGGGTAAGCAGTGGTGGCATACGAATGGATATGTCAGGATTTTTGCAAGTGGATCTTAATAGAGAGGGGTACAAAGAAGAGCCTTTTATTCTAGCCTCTCAAGCTAAACAAGTGTTCTATGTCACTGACCCGTCGAGTACAAAATGGTCTATAGTGTTTTTTTCTAACAAAGTGGTTGATGATAACGGTGTAGACCAAGGTGGTATTGATGATGAGAATGAGTCATGTATTAGACGGAATGAGTCGTATATTATAAATGATCAAGATGAGAATATTATAGCGGATGAATCAAATATCAGAAATGATCATAATGAGGGAATTTGGATAAATCCATTCGTCCGCATTGTTAAGAAACAAGTAATTCATGTTCCAACCAAGAAAAGAAATAGATGTTAGTGAAAGAGGTAGGATATTAAAAATGTTTATGTTTATGTTTGTGTTTACGTTTAAGTTTATGTTTATGTTAATTTTTGGCATTGTCATTTTATATATATTTTTGACTCGCTTCTGACTCGCTTTTATATTGGGTTTTATGTTTATGTTTATTACATGTTAGATGGCTACTAACGACAATCACCCACGTGATGATTCTGTGCATGATGGAGATAAGGCCGTTAGTAAAATAGAAATGGAATATAGAAGAGGAATAACAATAATGAAGAGAATAATACGGGATAAAGACCAAGGTATAAAGTATGATGTGCATTGGAGCCAAGAAGGCCAACTCATTGAGCCTAACGGTTCAATGTTGACAAGTTATCTCGGTTCCGTGGTAAGAAGAGAAATTCCAATCACATGTGAAGATTGGAGAGCAAGAGTGTTGGACGACGCTAAAGATAAAATATGGAGTGAGATACAGGTACCATATGTGATGTTAATTGTTTTTAATGACGATTATGTCTCTAAATTACTTATACTAATGCACTTTGTTTTTTATTTTCGTAGAGGTCGTTCATCATTTAGGATTCAAGGAGAGATTATATTCTTAAATTGGCCGGGAAACTACATAGAGGGTTTATAGATTTCTTATCAAACAAGTTTCTGAGGGATGCGGATAAAACTTTTGTTGATGCAGAGCTTCCAAGGAAATATGTTGATTTGATTACAGCTGAAGAATGGGAAACTTTTAAATTGAAAATAAGTACCCAAAAATTTGAGATCTTAAGTGTCGTAAATCGACAACGAGCATCAAGTCCAGCATATCCATACAGAATAGGTCGTATGGGATATGCACGCTTACAACAATCTATTGTAAGTATCTATAAATTGCAAAGTATCTATAATATATACACGCTTATATTTAATCATGTTTTTTGGCTTAATGTGTAGCTAACAAAAGAGAATAGTTCTGAAACATCTCTTCCGAAATACATTTTGTGGAAGGAAGCCCGTGTGTGTAAGGATGGAGCTGTTGAAGAAAAAGTTCAACAAATTTTCGAGAGATGTGTAAGTATTATTTATTTAATTACGTCATACTTTTATTTATTTAATTACATCATTCTTTTATTAACATATCATTCTTTAATTACAATATTTATATGAATTTCAGGAGAGTCTTTCCCAGTCTATACCTCCATACGAAGATAATGATTGTAGGAGAATACTCTCACGAGCATTAGATATTCGTGAGTATACTGGTTGGGTGAGGGGTAAGGGATTTGGGATCACTCCAACATCCATGGGGAAAAAAAACAAGACAAAATCTCCAAGCAATAAAGAACTGCAGGAGAAGTTGGAAAAGTTACACAAGAAGTCTATGGGCTGAGAAAGGAAAAGGAAATCGATCAAGCTATATGCTTTAAAGATACTAGTGACAAAGCTAGTATCAATGGTAACTTTGGACAAAATATTCCCGAGGTAATTATATACCATCTTTATAAATTATAAAACCATTTTTGTTAATTATATAACCATGTTTATTAATTATATAACAATTTTTATTAAATTATAGGGCATTTCCCGGTGTCAACTCTATTTGTCGACACCGACTTATCGGATGGTTGGCAAGGGAAAAGTGTATAATATTTCGGGTGAAATGCTTCACCATAGACCGCTCCCAGAGGGATTTTTGAAAGTATCAGTCGATGTCATTTTAGATGGGGGTGCGTTGTTACCACTACCTAACGATGTGGCGGATGCAACATTGGTGGCAGATGCAATAGGATCGTTTGTTACATGGCCGTCAAGCCTCATTTGCATAGATAATGGGGTATGCTTAAAATCATTTACTATTCAATTTTTTTATGGCAATTATACTTACATTTTGTTTACATGGTAATGTTAGACTCCCATAAAATCCATTCCAAAAGATAAGGGGATTAGGTGGGATACCGAGTCAATTGCATCATTTGAGGTAACACAATTATATGACATCTATGCTATGAGAAATGCTAATTTGTGATTTTATACTTCCCCTAACTAATTATAGGATAACTAGATTCATGCTAAAGAGACTGCACAACTCAGTAGGGGTAAGGCGCCTGAAATTAGCAACATTTCCACACAAAAAAAGAATGTTGCTAAGAAGATTGTCGCTAGCAAAAAAAATACTACTCAGTTCAGGTCGTGCCTTCGGACATATTTAGGAATTACAGATCTTTGGTTTTGAATATCTTGAACCAATTGGTAGAGAGGATATGGAGCAAGTTTTTAGGCATTTGGAATTAGGCCTCGGTGTTATCGGTATATACATCAGGTATACTCCGATCAACTTTGTTTAATTAAATGAACAATTTAATACCTCATTTCACTGAATATAGTATAATGTTAATCATGTTTTAATTTAAGGTTTATGTATGACAACATTGTGCTCCCGCGTGGATTAGAAGCAAGATTTGGCTTCTTAGCTCCCAACATTGTCAATTCAGGGTTGATTGTAACGAGACCAGATGATGTCATATCATATGTACTAGGTTTATTCGTGGCCAGTAAAGATACTAAGAAGTTGTTCTTTTTGCCATATAATATTGACAACGGGTTAGATTTTCATCCTAACTTGATCTATTATAATTTTCCGTTTTTGGCCATTGTTTAATCTTTGTTTAATCTTACATTGGACACTGGTTATTGGTTGCGATTAATCCTATGAGAGAAACTGTGTATTATCTGGACTCGTTATACAATTATTGGTCAACATATCCAGATTTGAAACAGATGATTGACACGTAAGTGTTTCGCTCCCAAAGAGATATTCAAGTTTATGTTTATGTTTATGGTCAACATATATGGATTTGTGTTTATGTTTATGATTCTATGTGAGATTGTTCTAAACAGTCGTTTATATTCAAGTACCAAAAAGTAGAGCCAACAACGTTACATGGATCAGAGTGGAGGTATATTTTCACAAAGAGATATTCAGTTTTGCTTACTTTAGTGATAATACTTGATAAAACAATTTAAGGGGTATATCCTGATATATATTCGTATTTTCTTTCCATGTGTAGTGTCTTCACCAGCGTAACAGTATAGATTGTGGCTAGTTTATGTTGAGTTTTATGAAAGAAACTATTATTTTGGATCGATTAGAGATTCCATCCACGGTATAGATTTCTAACTTAGGAATTACATACTATTTTCATATTTTGTGTTTCTCATAAAATGACATATTGTTTTAACTAAATCACATACTATGTTATATTATTATATATGTAGTACTTTGAGGAATTCAATTGTGCACATTACTCAAAATATCAATTAGATGAACTTATGGAGGAATGGTGTCAATTCATTATCGGGTTGAGAATTTTATAAGCTAAGGTATATTATCTTATTTCCTTTGATGAGAACTTTCGAGTTTTGAGTATAAATTAAATTCGAATAAAGTGCAATGTTAATATTATCATGTTATGAATTTCGATCATTTGGTTTTTTTCTCCAGGTTTATAGGTACGTGTCTAGAAGATAGAGCTAAGATATTCATGTTGTTGTTGTTTCATGAGAATTCTCGAAGATAGAAAGATGTATAGATGTAAATTCAATTTTGAATATTTTAGGCATTTTAACTTGTAGAATTTTAACTTGTATCATAAATTTTATAATTGTTGTTGTCTATATCATCAATTTATATATATGTGCAATTTTTATATATGTATGTTTTATTGGAATGAAGCTACCAAATATGGTGCATAAAAGATAATTCTGAAAACCTGGATCAAAATATTGGAATGAAGCTACCAAATATTGGAATGAAGCTACCAAATATGGTAAAAATTCTTATTAAAATAGATAATTTATTAAAATAACATTGTGAACAATAGACATCGATTTAGGAGAAAAGCATTGTAAAAACTTAAAAAAAAAGTGATGCCTAAAGTCTGAAAGCGCTGTCTAAAGTGGGGGAATAGACAGCGCTTTCAAAGGAAAGCGCTGTCTAAAGCCTATCTGGAAACAATTACAAAGCGCTGCTAAAAGGGTATATAAAAAAGTGCTGTCTATTCTAAAAGCGTTGTCTAAAGTAGGCATAAGACATCGCTTTTACATTCTAAAAAAGCGCTGTCTTTTCTTTTAGCAGCGCTGCTTTAGGCAGCGCTTTAAAGCACTGTTAAAAGCCTAAAAAGAGCTGTCTTTTCCCTTTTTTGTAGTAGTGAAGGACTTGCTTCCTTATTCAAAGACAAGCAATTTTTTTTTGAAGAAGAATACTTTCTTTCTGATTAGAAGTTTAGGCTTTTTATTTGTAATACCCTCTAAGTATTAGTTTAAATACTTGAGTTGTTATTTGGATTGTTAATTGGGTATCATTCATAAGCTTTTAAGCATTGAATGGTTGAAGTGTTTCAAACTTATTAATTCTGTAAGTGATAGAAGGGATTTAAGGATGGCCTCATACCTAGGTGAGTCTTCGGTAGAAGTTTAGCTTGGATAGTGATTACGTAATTAGATCGTAAACTGGTTGTTTACTGAGGGTCTATGAATTGATATTATTTAGTGAACTTGTCCCTGACTTGGTAGCCCCCAGAGTAGGTGTTGTTGTACACTGAACTTGGTGAATAATCTCTTTTGTTTTTACTGATTTTGATTTTACTGCACCTTACTTGCAAACAGATATTTGTGTCGTGACATCTCTTTCGACATCACATATCTGATACCAGAATTTCAATTGGTATCAGAGCAGGCATCCTGCTCTTTATCTAGGTGAGATCCAGAGAAGATACTTTCTGGTACTATGGATAAGGAAGGAGGATTTATGAACAGACCACCCATTCTAGATGGAAGCAATTATGACTACTGGAAACCATGTATGGTTGCCTTTTAAAGTCCTTAGACAACAGGGCCTGGAAAGCTGTTTTAAGAGGATGGAAACACCCTGTCAAATTGGGAGAGAATGGAGAACCTACTTCTGAATTAAAACCTGAAGAAGACTGGTCTAAAGAAGAAGATGAAATTTCTATTGGAAATTCTAAAGCCTTGAATGCTATATTCAATGGAATTGACAAGAATATTTTCAGATTGGTGAGCACTTGTGAAGTTGCTGAGGATGCATGGGGAATTCTTCAATCAACTCATGAAGGCACGTCCGCAGTTAATATGTCAAGACTTCAGCTGCTCACTACAAAATTTGAGAATTTGACGATGAAAGATGATGAAAGTATAAATGACTTCCATATGAACATCCTTGAAATTGCTAATGCTTCCAATGCTTTAGGAGAGAAAATACCTGAAGACAAATTGGTGAGAAAGATGCCTCCCCAAGAGATTTGATATGAAGGTAACTGCTATAGAAGAAGCCCAAGACATTGACAAAATGAAAGTGGATGAACTTGTTGGATCCCTTTCTAACATTTGAATTGAGCATAAATGAAAGATCTGAGAAGAAAAACAAAAGCATATCCTTTGTATCTAATAATGAAGATGAAGAAGAGGAATGTGATCTGGATACAGATGGAGGAATATCAAATTCCCTAGCTATGCTTGGAAGATGATTTAATAAAGTAATAAAAAGAATGGACAAGAACCAAAGGTCAAATGTCAAGAACATCCCATCTGACATCTATAAGTCAAATGTGTTGGGATGAAAAAGGGCTGAAGAAAAATCTTCTCAAGGGAAGGGAATACAATGTCATGAATGTGAAGGCTTTGGTCACATTAGAGCTGAATTTCCAACATATCTAAAGAAACAAAAGAAGAATCTATCTGTTACTTGGTCTGAAGAGGACTCAGAGAGTGATCTTGAAGAATCTGCCAAATATGTGAAAGCATTGATAGGAAAATATGTATTTGATGAAGAGTCTAGTGATGGGGAACTAACCTTTGATGAGTTAGGTGCTTCATACAAAGAATTATGTCTCAGAAGTGCAGAAGTATGTCTTGAAGGGGAGAAACAGAAAGCCCTTATAACTCAGCTGAAGGAGGAAAGGGAAGAGCATCTTAAAACTATTTCTGATCTGGGAAGTGAAGTGTCCTCTCTAAGTTCAAATATCGATAGAATGGTCAAATCTCTCAAGATGCTGAATAATGGGTCTGACTCATTAGATGAAATTCTCCAAGCAAGAAGAGTGACAGGAGATAAGAGTGGTTTAGGTTTCAATGAGAAAAAGGAACCTAACTCAGAAGAGATTTCATCTGTCTCCACTCATGCCAAGCCTAAACCAAATATGTCGAATAAAATGTTTCAACATCATGGTAAGAAAGGATATCTTGGCAGACATCATGTGAAGAAAGAACATCATGGCAAACAGCCTGCATCTGTTTCCACACATGCGAAGGCTAAACCAAAGATGTAGAATCAGATGTATCAACATGTAGGCAAACATCATGATAAGAAAGGACATCTTGGGAAAACTCATGGGAAGAAAAAGCTTAATCACACTAGAGAAAATCCCCAGCCCTGGAAATGTCATCATTGTGGAAGGCTTGGACATATAAGGCCCTTCTATTTCAAGTTGTATGGGTATCCTAAAAATACTCCTCTTCCTAAAACTGAAAATATTCCCCAAAATAGAAAAAAGAAGAAACAATGGGTTCCTAAGTACAATGTTAAAAGTCTCATTGCTTACACCTCTCTTAGAGTATCAACCAAAGATGACTTGTACTTTGACAATGATTGTTCTAGACACATGACAGGTGTCAAGAATCTTTTGGTGGATGTCAAATCTCATTCCACCAGTTATGTGACTTTTGGTGATGGAGCAAAAGTAGAAATCAAAGGTGTTGGCAAGCTTGACTGTTCAGGAGTTCCTAAACTTGATAATGTGTTACTTGTAAAAGGATTAATAGCTAACTTGATAAGTATAATCCAACTATGTGATCAAGGATTCAAAGTTAACTTCTCCAAAGAAGAATGTCTTGTGTGCAATGAAAAGAATGAATTTGTCATGAAAGGAATCAGATCTAAAGACAAATTTTACCTATGGGTTCCTCAAAAGTTAAAACTCTCCTCAACATGTGTTTCAGCTAAAGAGACTAAGGTTAAACTATGGCATCAAAAATTGGGCCACTTGCATCTGAAAGGTATGAAGAGAATTATATCTGAAGAAGCAGTGAGAGGGATTCCTAAGCTCAAGATAGAAGAAGGAAGGGTATGCGGTGACTGTTAAATTGGAAAGCAGACTAAGATGTCACATCAGAAGATTCAACATCTTACTACATCAAAAGTATTAGAACTTCTTCATATGGACTTGATGGGACCTATGCAGGTTGAAAGTCTTGGTGGTAAGAAGTATGCCTATGTTGTTATAGATGACTTTTCTAGATACACATGGATAAGCTTTATTAGAGAAAAATAAGAAAATTTTGAAGTGTTCAAAGATCTTTGTCAAAGAATTCAAAGGGAAAAGGAAAGTCATGTCATAAGAATCAGGAGTGATCATGGAAAAGAATTTGAGAATAAAAAATTTGCTGAGTTTTTCTCCTTTGAAGGAATCATCCATGAACTTTCTTTTCACATTACTCCTCAACAAAATGGGATTGTAGAACGCAGGAATAGAACTCCTCAAGAATCTGCCAGAGCCATGATTCATGCTAAGAGGCTACCCTACCACTTTTGGGATGAAGCTATGAATACTGCATGCTATATTCATAACAGAGTCACTCTAAGGAAAGGCACTTCAACCATTTTATATGAAATATGGAAGGGAAGAAAACCAACTGTAAAATACTTTCATGTTTTTAGAAGTAAATGTTACATCTTAGCTGATCGTGAACAAAGGAGGAAGATGGATCCTAAGAGTGATAAAGGAATATTCTTGGGTTACTCTACTAACAGCAGAGCATACAGAGTGTTTAACTCCAAAACCAAAGTTATGATGGAGTCAATAAATGTTACTATTGATGATATAGGATGGAATGTTGAAGAAGATGTCTCAGAAGATGTTGGAACATCTTTGCCTGATAGTCCAACTGAATCAAATGACACGAGTATTGATTCTAATCTTCCTCAAGAAGATCCCCAACCTAGTCATCTCAATAAAGGACCTTCAATTAGAACTCAGAAAGATCATCCTAAGGAGCTCATCATAGGAGATCCAAACAAGGGAGTTACTACAAGATCAAGAGAAGGAATTTATAACTCTTGCTTTGTATCAAAAATTGAGCCAAAGAATGTCAAAGAGGCCCTAACTGGTGATTTGTAGATTAATTTTATGCAAGAGGAGCTGGAACAATTCAGTAGGAATGAAGTTTAGGATCTGGTCCCAAGACTTGAAGGGACAAATGTGATTGGCACTAAATAGGTATACAAGAATAAATCTGATGAAAAAGGGATAGTCACTAGAAATAAGGCAAGGTTAGTTTCTCAAGGATACACTAAAATTGAAGGAGTGGACTTTGATGAAACCTTTTCTCCTGTGGCTAGACTTGAATCAATCAGACTACTGTTAGGAGTTGCATGCATTTTGAAATTTAAATTGTTTCAAATGGATGTAAAAATTGCCTTCTTAAATGGATACTTGAATGAAGAAGTTTTTGTTGAACAACCAAAAGGATTTGTTGATCCAAGTTTTCCTAAACATGTCTATAAACTTAAGAAAGCTCTGTATGGATTAAAGCAAGCTCCAAGAGCTTGGTATGAGAGACTGACATTATTCCTTGGGGAGAATGGATATAGGAAAGGTGGTATAGACAAGACTCTCTTTGTCAAAGAAGAAGAAGGGGAGATTATGATTGCTCAAATCTATGTTGATGATATTGTATTTGGTGGGATGTCGGATGAGATGGTTCAACATTTTGTCAAGTAGACGCAGTCTGAATTTGAGACGAGTCTTGTTGGTGAATTAACCTATTTTCTTGGTCTACAAGTTAAACAAATGGAAGAATCCATATTTTCATCTCAGAGCAAGTATGCCAAGAATATAGTGAAGAAGTTTGGGATGGAGAATGCAAGTCACAAAAGAACCCCTGCTCCCACACATCTGAAGTTGACTAAAAATGAAAAAGGAGTAGGTGTAGATCAAATTCTCTACAGAAGTATGATAGGAAGTCTTCTATATCTCACAGCTAGCAGGCCGGACATTGCCTTTGTTGTAGGAGTGTGTGCAAGATATCAGGATGATCCCAAAGTTAGCCATGCCAACCATGTAAAGAGGATTCTCAAATATGTGAATGGGACAAGTGACTATGGTATGATGTACTCTCATGGATCAAATTCTTCCTTATCTGGATTTTGTGATGCTGATTGGGGAGGGAGTGCTGATGATAGAAAGAGTACATCAAGAGGATGCTTCTTTCTAGGAAATAATCTCATATCTTGGTTCAGTAAGAAGCAAAATTGTATGTCTCTCTATCCATTGTTGAGGCTGAGTACATTGTTATAGGAAGCAGTTATTCTCAATTGGTTTGGATGAAACAAATGTTAACAGAATACAATGTCAAACAAGATGTCATGACATTATTCTGTGACAATTTAAGCACCATAAACATTTCAAAGAATCCTATTCAACATAGAAGGACCAAGCATATTGACATCCGTCATCACTTCATAAGAGAGCTTGTTGAAGAAAAGATTGTGGCCTTAGAACATGTAGCCACTAAATTGCAACTGGCTGACATCTTCACAAAGGCTTTGGATGCTAATAAATTTTAGAATTTAAGAGGAAAATTAGGGATATGTTTATATGAGGGTTTGTAGCATTTAAAAGTGTGTGGGAATATCATTAAAGTGATATTATATTGTTTGTGTTTCCAACAAATAAATTTTAGAAAACAATCATTACAACACTGCCTAAAATTATTTCCCACACGCTACTATATCTCTTCTGTCTACTTTCACAAACTCTTCATTATCCTCAACAGAAGAAGAACCCTTTCCATTCCTCATCTCCTTGCCAGAAATATTTCAAACATGTCTCAACATCACACATCATCTTCCTCAAAATCTACAAATGAAAATCTTTCTCTTGATAGAGTACTAGATGTTACACCTCTATCAACGACCCCCCCCCCCCCTCCCCGCTTGATAAAATGGTCAAGAAACATATATCATCACCAACTAAGAAATCTAAAGATGATAAAGGTAACTCCTCTTATGCTACTGACAATAGAACTGAAGAAGAATCTGTCAATGTTGATAGAAGCATCAGAAGACTTGTGGATAGAGTTTTAAATGACAGATTTGTTGTGCTTGGGATTTCTACTCCCCTTGCTCGCATGCCCCCTCCAGCTGAGAAAGGAAGTAATCCTAAGAATGATGCTGCTGAATCATCCAAAAATGATGCTGCTGAATCATCCAAGAATGATGTTGCTGATAGCAAACTTGAGAAGCTTGCTACCTCTTCCCTAAAAGATGTGGAAGGAGAAAGTGTTGATCAAGATGTTGAGGAAAATGTTGATCAAAATGTTGAAGAAAATGTTGTTGCCTCCAAGGATGGAGAATGTCACAATGTTGTGGATGTTGTCAATGTTGAAGAGCTCTCTAACAATGAGCTCATCACTAATGTTGTACCTGGTATTGCTAGAAGGCTAAAGTCCAGGAGAGTGAAAGATGCAACTATCACACCCCCTCCAAATACTATCAAGAATAAAACCATGTATGGACCCCCAAAAGAAGAAAGTAAAGTGGTCCCTCCTTCTAGCAAGAGAAAATCTAAACCTGTTACTTCTACTGATGATGATGAGGATGCTGTAAAAAGGTCCAAGAGTAAGAAGAAAGATGTTCTAGTTGAAGAGACTAACTCTGAGTATGATGTCGAGCAAGATGTCCAGGACATCTCTCCTATCAAAAAGTCTGTAAATAAGAAATTTTTTGTTAGGGTTCCTGATGCCCCACTTGACAACATCTCCTTTCACTCTGTTGGAAATGCTGAAAAGTGGAAGTATGTGTATAAAAGAAGGATTTCCCTGGAGAGAGAACTAGGAGCTGGTGCATTGGAATGTAATAAAATCATGGAGCTAATATCCTATGTTGGACTGATGAAAATAGTTACCAGGTTTGCAAATTGCTATGAAACTCTTGTTAAGAAGTTTATTGTTAATATTCCTGTTGATTGTGTTGACCATAAGAGTAAGGAATATAGAAAGGCTTTGTTAGAGGAAAGTGTGTTGAATTTTCTCCTGCCACTATAAACAAATTTCTAGATAGGTCTGAAGTTGTATGTTGTGAGCTGGAAGTTATAGAAAATCAAGTGTGTAGAGACATTACTGCCAATCAAGTAAGTGAGTGGCCAATGAAAAAAAAACTTCCTGTCAGCAAAATGAGTGTGAAATATGCAATTTTACATAGGATTGGAGCTGCAAACTGGGTTCCCACTAATCACACTTCAACAATCTCCATTGGTTTAGGAAAGTTCATTTATGCTATTGGAAACCAAAAACTTGTTTATTATGGGACTTATATCTTTGATCAGACTATCAAACATGCAGGAACTTGTGCCATTAAGATGCCAATTTCTTTTCCTTCCCTCCTCTGTGGAATTATCCTAAATCATCACCCTGGAATCCTAAGTGGAAATGATGTTATGTGCAAGAGGGAGCCTGCCTTAACCCTCCATTTTAATCTCTTTTAAGGAAAACATGTCCCAGACATTGTTTTAACATATGCTCCTGCTGACAAGACCTCTAATAAGGATGAAATGATCAATGAACTAAAGGAAGCTTGCAATTAATTAGATGATGTGATCAGAGTGAACTCATCTAGGAAGCTAGTCTTTGAAAAGATGGTCAAGGACCTGCAAAAGGATAGCAACCTTGATGATGCAGTGAGCTCTGAAGGTGAAGATTCCAGTGAGGAAAGAAGTTCTGGTTCAACCAAGCCAGTTGGTCAGGATGACAGTTATACTATTTGATGTTTCTCTGAACACTTTGTTTCTTTTTTGGCACTTACATGTGCTTGACATTTGAATTTTATGGTCTGTACCCTAATGTAGTTGTTTAGGTATTGGCTTGCATTTTTGGTAAAACCCAAGTGTATGTGTGAATGTCATGACTGATGTCATAACATTCTAGTTTAGCTTGTACTGATTCATTAGGTACCTTTGCAGAAAAATATTGTCATTCAGGTACTGATGTTTATAAGTGTGTATCTGAGCATTTTGCAAAATGATCACATTTTCCTAAATCAGTAGACAGGTTCCTCAGATGTCATAACAGATGTTAAGACATCCTGTTCTGAACTAACAGGTTTGCAGGTTGGTTAATTCTGAGTTTTTTCAGGAAAATAACTCAGTCTTTCCAGAACAGAATCCTGCGTTTTCTGAGGGTTAACCTAGCTCAACCCTAACCTGGTTAATAAAGTCCTGTGACCTAGTCTTAAGGTCAAACGGAATTAACCCTAGGTTTTTGTGGAAACCCTAACTGAAGTTGCAGCTGCTATATATTCAACAGAGCTGCTGTTTTGCAAGTAATCCCTTTTTGGTCAGAAGATCATTTGTAAACTGTATAGGTTTAATTATTGCACTCCAAGCAATTATCATTGTGATAAGTGACTTGGAATAGGTTTTTAATTGTAAGGGTTGTGTAGCACTCAAAGCTTTGAAGCAAGAGTGTTTGAATGTTTCTTGACTAAAGCTGTGAAGCAGAGTCAAGTTAAGTTGTGTATCACTCAAAGCTGTGAAGCAAGAGTGGTTGTGTTACTTGATTAAAAAGCTGTGAAGTTTAATCAAGTGTATGTTTTTGAAGAGTGTCTTCATCAATTCATTAGTCAAATTGTTTTATGTATCACTGCTGTGATTGAGGGGGAGTGAGTAGGAACTCAGGTTTAAGTTGTACTTAGATTGAAATTGCATTGGGTAGGTCTTAAGTGAAGGAGATAAACTGGTTGGTTTATTCCTGAATTAACATCTCTTATAGTGGATTTCCTCCCTGGCTTGGTAGCCCCCAGAGTAGGTGTTGTTGCACACTGAACTGGGTAAACAATTGACTGTGTTATTTATTGTTTTTGTATTTACTGTCATATAGTAAGTCAGATACGGTGTCATAACATTGAACGTGACATTGAGTATCTGCAGCCAGAATTTCAATTGGCATCAGAGCAGGCACCCTGCCTGTATTACTGGGTGAGATCTAGGGATATCACTTTCTGGAACTATGGACAAAGAAGGAGTTTTTGGAAATAGACCACCCATTCTGGATGGAACTAATTATGACTACTGGAAACCTCGTATGATTGCCTTCCTAAAATCTCTGGACAAAAAGGCTTGGAGAGCTGCTGACAAAGGATGGATCCATCCCACCATAACTGAGAAAGATGGGACAATCAGTCTGAAGCCTGAGGAAGATTGGAGTAAAGAAGAAGATGAGTTAGCCCTGGGAAATTCCAAAGCTTTAAATGCCTTGTTCAATGGAATTGATAGAAACATTTTCAGACTAGTACATCAATATGAACTGGCCAAGGAAGTTTGGGACACTCTCAAAACTACTCATGAGGGCACTTCCAAAGTAAAAATGTCAAGGCTTCAGATGTTGACTACCAAATTTGAGAATCTAAAAATGATGGAAGATGAAACCATTCATGAGTTTCACATGAACATCTTGGAGATTGCCAACACCTCAGGAGCACTGGGAGAAAAGATGTCAGAAGAAAAACTGGTGAGGAAGATTCTCAGATCCTTGCCTAAAAGATTTGCAATGAAGGTAACTGCCATAGAGGAAGCCCAGGACATCAGCAAGTTGAAAGTGGATGAACTTATTGGGTCTCTTCAGACTTTTGAGATGGGGATCACTGATAATGGTGACAAGAAGAACAAGAGCATAGCACTTGTGTCCAACACTGATGTTGAAGAAAATATTTCAGAAGCTATAGCCATGCTTGGAAGACAGTTCAACAAACTCATCAAAAGAATAGATCCAAAGTCAAGGTCTAATGTTCATAACATTCCCTCTGACATTGACAGTTCTAGCAGAAGACCAAGATCAGAAGAGAAGGGAAATCAAGGCAGAGGAATTCAATGCCATGGTTGTGAAGGATATGGGCATATTCGAGCTGAATGTCCTACCTTTCTTAAGAAACAAAAGAAAGGAATGATAGTTACTTGGTCTGACTGTGATTCAGAAAGTAACTCTGAAGAAGAATCTGCCAAACTAGTTACTGCTTTAACTGGTATTTGTACCTCTGAAAGTGACATCAGTGATGAAGAGGTGACTTTTGAAGAACTGGCTGATACTTACAAGAAATTGTGTATCAGAAGTACTGAAGTCTGTGTCCAGAATGAGAAACAATCAAAACTCATCATAAAGCTGGAGGCTGAAAAAAGGGCAAACCTTGAAATTATAAGTCATCTAGAAGGAGAAGTTCAATTGCTGAACTCACAACTGAATCAAATGACTAAATCTGTCAAGATGCTGACAAATGGAACAGACAAATTGGAAGAGATCCTCCAGGTTGGACAAAATGTGGGAAATAAATCTGGACTAGGATTTATGGAAGCAAAGAAATCTGGTACTGATAAGCAAATGTCAAAACAGATGTCTCAACACAACTCTCAACATCAGGAACAGAGACATATGAAGAAAAGGTACCAAAGATGGAGATGTCATCATTGTGGGAGATATGGCCACATAAAGCCCTTCTGCTTCAGATTGTATGGATACCCTAATCAGAACTCAGGTGTCAAACCTAAGTCTAAAAAGGTACCACATGCTCCTAAATGGAAGAAAAAGGCTACTGCCCTGATAGCCCACACTTCCCTGAGGGTCTCTGCAAAGGAAGACTGGTACTTTGACAGTGGATGTTCCAGACACATGACTGGAATCAAGAACCTCCTCAATAATGTTAAGCCTCACACCACCAGCTTTGTGACCTTTGGAGATGGTGCTAAAGGTGAAATCAAAGGAGTTGGTGATTTGGACTGCCCTGGAGTTCCAAGTCTGAATGAAGTACTGCTGGTAAAAGGGCTGACTGCTAATCTCATTAGTATCAGTCAATTGTGTGATCTAGGATTCAAGGTCAATTTCTCAAAATCTGAATGTCTTGTAATCAATGACAAACAAGAGATAGTAATGAAAGGAGTCAGATCCAAAGACAATTGTTACTTGTGGGAGCCTGAGAACACTAATTTCTCGTCTGTGTGTTCCATTGCAAAAGAAGAAAAAGAGGTGAAACTGTGGCACCAAAAACTTGGCCATCTTCATCTAAGAGGTATGAAGAGGATTATCTCCTTGGAGGCAGCCAGAGGGATTCCAAGACTGCAAATTGATGAAGAGAGAGTTTGTGGTGAATGTCAGGTTGGTAAGCAGACTAGGATGTCACATCCAAAGTCAAGACATCTGACCACCTCTAAGGTTCTAGAACTTCTTCATATGGATCTGATGGGACCAATGCAAGTAGAGAGTCTTGGTGGAAAAAGATATGCCTATGTGGTTGTGGATGATTTTTCCAGATTCACCTGGATTAATTTCATTAGGGAAAAATCTGATGTATTTGAAGTTTTTAAAGAATTGTGCAAAAGAATTCAAAGAGAAAAGGAAGGGTGTATTGTCAGAATCAGAAGTGATCATGGCAAGGAATTTGAAAACAGCAAGTTTGATGATTTCTGTTCTTCAGAGGGAATTAGTCATGAGTTTTCTTCTCCTATAACACCTCAGCAAAATGGAGTTGTGGAAAGAAAAAACAGGACCATACAGGAATCTGCCAGAGCAATGTTACATGCCAAAAGACTTCCTATGTATTTTTGGGCTGAAGCTATGAATACAGCCTGCTATGTTCATAACAGGGTCACCTTGAGGAAGGGAACCTCATCCACCATATATGAACTCTGGAAAGGAAGAAAACCAACTGTGAAGTACTTCCATGTGTTTGGCAGCAAATGCTATATTCTGGCTGATCGTGAACAAAGAAGAAAACTGGACCCTAAAAGTGATGAAGGCATATTTCTAGGATACTCCTCAAACAGCAGAGCTTATAGAGTATTCAACTCCAGAACCAAAACCATGATGGAATCAATAAATGTTATAATTGATGATTATCATGAAGAAATAGATGTTCCTTGTACTGTTGAGACATTCTTTGAGACTTCAACCCAACAGAATGACCTACCCAACTCCACCATAACAGAATCTGAATCAAAGGAAGCTAGGAAGATCCCTTCCATCAGAATTCAGAAGGATCATCCAAAAGAGCTCATCATAGGAGATCCCAACAGTGGAGTCATCACAAGATCTAGAGAAATCATCTCAAACTCTTGTTTTGTGTCCAAAATGGAACCAAGAAATGTCAAGGAAGCTTTAACTGATGAATATTGGATTGGTGCAATGCAAGATGAACTGAACCAATTCAAGCAACATGAAGTTTGGGAACTGGTTCCTAGACCTGAAGGAACTAACATCATTGGGACAAAATGGATATTCAAGAACAAATCAGATGCTGAAGGAGTTGTCACCAGAAATAAGGCAAGACTTGTTGCTCAAGGATACACCCAGGTTGAAGGGGTTGATTTTGATGAAACCTTTGCACCTGTAGCCAGGCTGGAATCAATCAGACTCCTATTGTCAATTGCTTGTCTTCTGAAGTTCAAATTATTTCAGATGGATGTGAAAAGTGCCTTTCTAAATGGGTACTTAAATGAGGAAGCTTATGTGGAACAACCTAAAGGCTTTGTGGATCCAACCCACCCTGATCATGTCTACAAATTGAGAAAAGCTCTATATGGCCTGAAACAAGCTCCTAGAGCATGGTATGACAGGTTAACAAAGTTTCTCTCAGACAAAGGCTACAGAAAAGGAGGCTTGGACAAAACTCTCTTTGTCAAAACTGAAGGAGGGAAGTTGATGGTTGCCCAAATATATGTTGATGACATAGTGTTTGGAGGAATGTCAGAACATATGGTTAAACACTTTGCTGACCAGATGCAGGCTGAATTCGAAATGAGTCTCATGGGAGAACTAACTTATTTTCTTGGACTGCAAGTCTCACAGATGGAGGACTCAATCTTCTTATCTCAAAGCAAGTATGCTAAGAACATTGTAAAGAAGTTTGGTATGGAGAATGCAAGTCACAAAAGGACTCCTGCTCCTACTCATCTAAAGCTTTCCAAAGATTCAAGTGGGGTTAAGGTGGATCAGAGTCTGTACAGAAGCATGATAGGAAGCTTGTTGTACTTAACTGCCAGCAGACCTGATATTGCCTTTGCAGTTGGAGTTTGTGCAAGATACCAAGCTGATCCCAAAGTCAGTCATATCAACCAAGTGAAGAGAATTTTGAAGTATGTGAGTGGAACTTACAACTATGGGTTGATGTATTCTCATGGATGTGAACCAGCTCTGACTGGCTACTGTGATGCTGATTGGGATGGTAGTGCTGATGATAGAAAAAGCACCTCTGGAGGATGTTTCTTCTTGGGAAATAATCTGGTTTCCTGGTTCAGCAAGAAACAGAACTGTGTGTCTCTTTCTACTGCTGAAGCTGAATACATTGCAGCTGGTAGTAGCTGCTCTCAAATGATCTGGATGAAACAGATGCTCACTGAGTATAATGTCACACAAGATGTTATGACATTGTACTGTGACAATCTGAGTACAATCAACATTTCCAAGAATCCCATTCAGCATAGTAGGACCAAACATATTGACATACGACATCACTTTATCAGAGACCTTGTAGAAGAGAAGACAATCAAATTGGAACATGTTGCCACTGAGATACAGCTGGCTGACATTTTTACCAAGGCACTGGATGCAAATCAATTTGAAAACTTGAGGGGTAAGTTGGGTATTTGCCAATATGAGGAATTGTAGCAATTAATTTTGCTTAAAACAAGGATTAAAGGAGTTATGCTTGTTCTGATTGGGTTAAAATTATATTTTCCCATTTCCTTCAATTCTTTTAAGAAGTTGAAATAGACACTCCTTTTCTTCCTTCCCCTCTCGTCTCCTCATCAAAACCCAGTCTCTCAATCAGAATTTTCTCTTCAGTTGCTGTTGGTCCTCTAAAACTGTCAAAATGTCTCAAACACCATCATCATCCAATACGACTATTTCAACCTCTTCCTCTGATCAAGACTCTAGGACAATCTCTTCCTGTCTGGACTCTGAAGTCCTGGAGATCTCTTCTCGTAGAAAAGTGGGAACTAACCCCACCAAGGTCAAAGAGTTGAGAACAAGACATGCAGGAAAGTCCCAAGCTTCTGCCTCTGGTAATCCATCTCATCCTTCTTCTTCAGTTCCCCCTGAAATTGCAAATAGGGAAGGGTCAGCCTATGTTAATCAAGCAATAGAAAAAATTGTTTCAAGAATTCTGAACGAGAACCACTCAGTTCCTGGCATTTCTGTTCCTCTGAACCAAGAAAGTTCAAATGCTGAAACAAATCCAGATGTCTCTAAGGATGTTGAGACATCAAACAAAGAGAAGAATGCTGACATTGCTCACAAGAAAAGGAAGAAGCCCGAATCCTCTGAGTCTGATGACAGTGCTTAAAGGTTGGTTGCTTTTTGGTGGTGTTGCTGGTTGGTGCTGATATCTGGTGGAGTTTGGAAGTGTGTTCAGTTTTTTTTCTGCTGCTGCTCTTATTATTTGTTTTGGATAACTGTATAATCATTATGAACATGTATCTTTGGCCCATTTGTGGCTAAAGAGGGGGAGAATATTTTGGTACTTACTTAATTAGTACTTGCTCAATTAGACATTCTATTTTTCTGCAGTTATTTCTTTCTGCTGCTATCTATCTCTGATTGCTTAGGGTCTTTAGCCAAAAATCTGCCAAAGGGGGAGTTTGTAGTTGTTTAGGTATTGGCTTGCATTTTTGGTAAAACCCAAGTGTATGTGTGAATGTCATGACTGATGTCATAACATTCTAGTTTAGCTTGTACTGATTCATTAGGTACCTTTGCAGAAAAATATTGTCATTCAGGTACTGATGTTTATAAGTGTGTATCTGAGCATTTTGCAAAATGATCACATTTTCCTAAATCAGTAAACAGGTTCCTCAGATGTTATAACAGATGTTAAGACATCCTGTTCTGAACTAACAGGTTTGCAGGTTGGTTAATTCTGAGTTTTTTCAGGAAAATAACTCAGTCTTTCCAGAACAGAATCCTGCATTTTCTGAGGGTTAACCTAGCTCAACCCTAACCTGGTTAATAAAGTCCTGTGACCTAGTCTTAAGGTCAAACGGAATTAACCCTAGGTTTTTGTGGAAACCCTAACTGAAGTTGCAGCTGCTATATATTCAACAGAGCTGCTGTTTTGCAAGTAATCCCTTTTTGGTCAGAAGATCATTTGTAAACTGTATAGGTTTAATTATTGTACTCCAAGCAATTATCGTTGTGATAAGTGACTTGGAATAGGTTTTTAATTGTAAGGGTTGTGTAGCACTCAAAGCTTTGAAGCAAGAGTGTTTGAATGTTTCTTGACTAAAGCTGTGAAGCAGAGTCAAGTTAAGTTGTGTATCACTCAAAGCTGTGAAGCAAGAGTGGTTGTGTTACTTGATTAAAAAGCTGTGAAGTTTAATCAAGTGTATGTTTTTGAAGAGTGTCTTCATCAATTCATTAGTCAAATTGTTTTATGTATCACTGCTGTGATTGAGGGGGAGTGAGTAGGAACTCAGGTTTAAGTTGTACTTAGATTGAAATTGCATTGGGTAGGTCTTAAGTGAAGGAGATAAACTGGTTGGTTTATTCCTGAATTAACATCTCTTATAGTGGATTTCCTCCCTGGCTTGGTAGCCCCCAGAGTAGGTGTTGTTGCACACTGAACTGGGTAAACAATTGACTGTGTTCTTTATTGTTTTTGTATTTACTGTCATATAGTAAGTCAGATACGGTGTCATAACATTGAACGTGACATTGAGTATCTGCAGCCAGAATTTCACCTAATACTAATATTCCTTTGATTGCATCTTTCCTTTGGCTTATTATGACTAAAAAGGGGGGAGAGAAAGTGAATGAGTGACTGACTAACCACTAACCATTGACTGACCACTGACCATTGATTGAGGGGGAGCCTCATGTCCCAAAAGATGTTTTAACATTTTCCTGTTCTAATAGCTAACTGCTAACTGAATGTATGTTTTGATTGCCTTGCTTGCTGTTGTCCTGATAATGCTCTAATAATTGTGTTGCTGCTCTGATAATATACTCTAAAAATGTTTTAGCCAAAATTTTCCAAAGGGGGAGTTTGTAAGTGTTTATTGGCAGCAATTTTGGTAAAACAATGACTTATTAATGTTTTTCTAAATGTCTTAACATTTGGAGCAAAACTGTTTTGAATGATGTCAAAGAAGATGTCTTGACATCTGCCTACTGAACTGATCTCAACCCAAAATCAGCTATGTCTTTTGTTTCCTGATTTCTAGCACTCTATAAATCAGGATTTGTGAACTACAGATTGCGAAAAATATGGAAGAATATTTTTCAAATTGCATAATTATATCTTGGCCTATTTTTATGGAAATATTCAAAAGATTTGAATATTTGTTTTCAAGCCCAAGCCCAAAGTTGCGCATATATAAGGACTTTCTTCCTTATTCAAAGACAAGCAATTTTTTTTGAATAAGAATACTTTCTTTCTGATTAGAAGTTTAGGCTTTTTATTTGTAATACAATCTAAGTATTAGTTTAAATACTTGAGTTGTTATTTGGGTTGTTAATTGTGTATCATTCATAAGCTTTCAAGCATTGAATGATTGAAGTGTTTCAAACTTATTAACTATGTAAGTGATTGAAGGGATTTGAGGATGTCCTCATACCTAGGTGAGTCTTAGGTAAAAGTGTAACTTGGATAGTGATTAAGTGATTAGATCGTAAACTGGTTGTTTACTGAGGGTCTATGAATTTACTATTAGTGAACTTGTACTTGGCTTGGTAGCCCCCGGACTAGATGTTGTTGTACACTGAACTGGGTGAACAATCTCTTGTGTTTTTACTGCTTTTGATTTTACTGCACCTTACTTGCAAACAGATATTTGTGTTGTGACATCTCTTTCGACATCACATATCTGATACCAGAATTTCACGTTCATTAAAATCTCCTTCCATCGAAACCCTTGTCTTCTCCAATCTTTTCTCTTGTAATTCTTAGCTTCCCAAAAATTACCATAATTCCTCTTCAAAACTCATCAAAATAGAAAAAATTCACTCAGATCGGTTGAAAATACCCAAAACACCCCCACTGCTCAACCCATGGAGAAAATATAAAAAAATCAAGAAATCAGTGTCATAAGCTGACACGGGCCGTGTCAGCCAACACGGGCGCCCGTGTCACTCTTTTGTAATTTCAAATGCTAATTTTTGGTCCCAGGTATCTTGACACACGCAGTGTCAAATCCCAAGCATCCTGACACGGGCCCCCGTGTCATACCTCTGATTTTGGCTTTGCCTTTGCTGCTTTCATGACACGGACGGTCGTGTTAGACCTTCTGGAGTATGTAGTAAACTTTTCTGAATTCTTTTGACTTTTCCTTAGTTTCGCTCTGATTCTTCTTGAATGCTTACCTGAACCTAAAAACATTAAAGAGATACAACCAAAGCATAAAATGCGTGAAAAGGGAAATAAAGCGCTTAAAAACAATGACACAATTAACTAGAATTAACGGAAAACAAAGGTGTAAAAATCACTTATCAATACATCTAAACCTTATATAAATCATAATAACAAGGATAACCCCCCCCCCCCCCCCCCTTACCTTAGATTATAGCTTTGATCTTCTTCTTTGTATTCTACCAAAAATCTCTTTGTTTTCTTCCTGCCTTAGATCTATTGTGTTCTTCCAACTCTTTTCACGATCGAACATAATGACACACTTTTCTCTCTATTTTTGGTTTAACCTTGGACCCTTTCTATGGTCTTTCCATCTTACCCTCACTAATCACTTCATCAATTACTATTTTGTCCTTGTTATTTCTACACCTCATATTATCTAATTTTACTAATTAAAATAATTTAAATAATTACTTTAATTATCTAAATTCATCTAAACCATTCAATATCACTTAATTTTCACTATGCCCTCACACCACACATCATATTCATCAAACATCACATATATTCACAAATAATTAAATAATTAAATTAATAATCTAATTATTTTGGGGTGTTACATAATCCACAAGAGCCTCTCATCCCCTTAACTACTTAGCAGATTATTATTACTATGATGCTTCCTCCTCTACGAAATATCATATTACCCGTCCTTTATCTTATGTCCTCTCCTACCATAAATTTTCTCATGCTTATAAATATTTTTGTTGCCCTATATCTTCTAACATTGAAACAAAAACCTTTAATCAAGCTATCAATTTTGTATGTTGGAAACATGATATGGATGTTGAACTAAAAGCTCTTGAAGCAAACCATACATGGACTATAATTGATCTACCACATGGCAAAGCAGTTATTAGTTGCAGATGGGTATATAAGATCAAATATAAAGCTAATGGTTCCATTGAGAGGTACAAGGATATGTTTGTAGCTAAAAGTTACCCACAAATGGAGGGTGTGAATTATATTGATGCTTTTACCCTGTAGCAAATATCACCACTGTCAGAGTGTTACTCTCTATGTCTCTCTTGTTGCAATTAAAGGTTGGAATTTGGAGTAGTTACATGTTAACAATCCCTTCCTCCATGGTAAAAGAGGTATATATGACACTTCCTCCTAATTTACTAGTCTCTAATTCCTCTCAAGTGTGCAAACTTCATAAATCATTATATGGCTTAAAGCAAGCTAGTCTACAATGGTATTCTAAGCTTTCATATTTTTTTGATTTCCTTGGGTTACAACTAATCATAGGCAGATCACTCACTATATATTAAATCTAATAAGAAAAGCTTTACTATTTTACTTGTGTATGTTGATGACATAGTTCTGGTCGGTAACTCTATTAAGGAAATCAATTTTTTGAAACAACCTTTGGATCAGCCATTCAAAATTAAGGACCTTGGTCCACTCAAATTCTTCTAGGGCTTTGAAATTTCTAGATCCAATTCAAGCAACTTCTTGAATCAGAGGAAATTCATCCTTGAGCCTCTTAAGAACACATGGTTTATTGCCTATAAACCATTTTTTGTTCCTTTTGATCCCCCTCTAACGCTGTCTACTACATATGGACTACCCCTAGCTGATTCTTCTTCTTACAGAAGGTGGATTGGTAGGCTCATTTAATTGACAAACACAAGGCCTGATATCTCATATGTTGCCTAAAATTTGAGTAAATATGTCTATACTTCAATCATATGACACTAGAAGGTAGTTACATGAGTTCTCATGTATCTTAAATCTTGTCATGCTAAAGGCATCTTATTTTCTACTTCCAGCTCTTTGAAACTCTATGGATTTGCTGATTCTAATTGGGACAAATGCCCTGAAATAAGAAAATCCACCAATAGCTTTTGTATCATTCTTGGTTCATCACTCTTATGTTGGAAATCCAAGAAACAAAATACAGTGTCAAGATCTTCAACTGAAGCAGAGTATCGTGCATTGGCTTCTTTCATTTATGAGCTGCAGTGGCTTAAATATTTGTTAAATACTTTTTGATCTCATTCTCTTAACCAACTTCTGTTTTTTATGACATTAAATATGCTATTTACTTAGCTCATAATCCTACATTTCATGAAAGAAGCAAAAACATAGAACTTGATTGTCATGTGATTAGAAATAAACTTCAATCCAAACTCATTCATTTGTTTCCTATATCCACTATTCCTCAACTTTCTAACATTTTCACTAAACCATTACATTCTCTAGATTACCGACTATTT
Organism: Vicia faba; assembly: GCA_948472305.1. Classification (NCBI taxonomy): domain Eukaryota; kingdom Viridiplantae; phylum Streptophyta; class Magnoliopsida; order Fabales; family Fabaceae; genus Vicia; species Vicia faba. The sequence continues at coordinate 22,177 of CATIWC010000859.1, read as the reverse complement.
TGACCAAATTAAAACTTTATAGTATCCATAGTCGAACTTAAGGGGGATATTAGCTTATATAATCATAACTCTTGAAAGTTAATTTAATTTAACTACCTAAATATGATTAGGTTAAACATATTAAATTATTTATTTGTGATATAGGAATTTGCATTCGTTAAAACCTTCTTTAATTACGAATTCATAAAAAATAATGTGGTGTTGTGATTAAAGGAGAAGGTTATGAGCCTATATATTATTTTGACCTGATGATATGACTCAAAACGTCCCTCAAGATCAATTGATTGATAGTTGATTTTCAGTCAACTGATCAAAAGTCAATTGTACACTGAAAAGACAAACTTTGACTTTTTGGTCAAAATCAAGTGTCAAAGATCACAATCCATAAAAACATGTCAAAATATTGAAACTTGTTCATCAAGAAATCAAAAAGTCAAGATTTCATTTTGAAAAGTCAATGTTTCCAAACTTTGAAATTTTTCTAAGTGTTGAAAACTTCATATTTTTAACAACTTTGAGCTAACTTTTCACCATGATACAAGATGATTCAAAGGAAACTTTCAACATGAAAGTTGTAGATCTCAATGAGATATAAAACATTGCTGAACACAAATACTCCTAGAAATTCTTAGATTTCAAGTTGTTAATCCATGAAATCATGTTCATGAAACTAAAACACTTAGTGAAATTTTGAGCATTTTGGTCAGGATTTTGACCTAACTTCTGGGCCAAGTTTCACATACTTCCAATTGGATTTTGCAAAAGTGATTCAAATAGGGATTGTATATAACATTACAATCTTTCCAAAATATACAAGAACTCCTTGAGATCATTCTTGAGTAAGGAGAATCGGAGGCAAGAAGAAGTTAGGGTTTCATGTTGTTTTACAAGGAAAAATTTGTGATGCACAATGGATCAAATCACATAGCCATGCTGAATAATCCCACTATTCAAGCCCTCTAACTTGTGTATCTATCCTTAATCAGAAGATTACACAAATTTTATGGCTATTATCCGTTAAATCCAAGCTTTGTCTAAGTTAACTTGCCATTTTTGGAAGAAAGGCAAGACTTCCATTTTGGAAAAGTATGATTTTGCAAATGTCAACCCTTCTTGAGCCTCTCAATGGATCCTTCTGCACACACAACATCTACAAGTCAGAAGCAAGCTTGTTTAAAGCTCAACCACTCTACAATAGCATGGTACAAGCTTTGGGAAGATGTTTCTCATGTTTGCTTCAAAAACAAGTAAAGTTTTTACAACATGTAAATTCAAATTCTGACTTGTTGTAGAACACAAAACCTCTTTCCTATAAATACATACACTATTTGTAAGATAACGGACGCATGTTTAATCCCTAAAACTCCCTAGAACTCAAAATCACACACAAAAACTCCATTGTTGCATAATCTGACCAAAAACTTGAAACTCACATCTCCCTCGTGCGTTTCCAAGCTTTTTGGTTCCTAAAGCTTCTAAACATCAAATACAAACCACCCAAAGTCCTTTTGCCCAACTGTAACACTTCCATCATCAAGTTCCATTTTCAAAAATAGGGGTCTGCAACTTGACTTCTCCAAAACTCGTCAGCCACTTTCAGCTCAATCCAAGCATCACATTAGCTTCTTGGGAACTTGAGGAAGCTAACCCAATCACTAGAACTCATTGAAAGCTGCTCTAACTCAAAACACGATACAATCTTGCAAGGCGAGTTTTCTGACTTTTGAACTATTCATATAGGCATTGTTAGGCTTCCATTTTCAAAGATAAAATGTAGATACCATTGCCACGAAGTTGTACATATCCATAGTTTGCATTTATATGACCTGAGCTTAGAGAATTTTGGAGTTGAAGTTTCTAAAATTTTTAGGTTTTAAATTAGGGCAAGAAAATTTCTCACTCATCTTGGATTTATAGCTTTAGTTATTTATATGGTTGGATTCGTGGGAAGAAATGCCACAACTTTCATGTTTGTACTTTCCATTTTTGTTGAGAGATGAACAAGTTGCAGGTTGTCTGGCTGGGCGTGAGGTTGAAGATGAAGTTCATGCCATGGACTTGATTTGTAATATATATATTTATGGTTTGATATAAGTAAATGGATGTATAGCCACCCTAGTGGTAAGGCAGCGCGCTGGTAACCAAGAGGGCGTGGGTTCAACACTCAGCGCACTGCCTTTTGTTCATTTTTCACTTTTTTGCTCTCTTTTTTTGGTTTTTGTTTGCAGCGCCTGGGCCCCAAACATTGGACTTTCATTTTTTTGCTGACTTTCCCCCCTGATTATGTTTCATACCCCCCTGACCCATTTTATTTCTTTATTTTATTTTCATTTTTATTTTAGTTTATTTTACTTTCATATTTTTTCTTGTTATTATTTTTATTACTAATATTAGGTTTTTTTATTTATTAATAAAAAATCCAAAAATATTTATTTTATTATTTTTGCACTCATGTTTTATTTTTCTTTATAAAAACTAAAAAGAACAAAAACAATTTTCTTAACAACTCAATTTCTTTCTTTTATTAATATTTAGACTTAGGTTTATTTATTATATTATTTTCTTTTAAATTGAAATCAATTTAGAACTTAGGTTTCTTTTAATTAATTAATTTTCATTTTCATTTTTATTAACTTAAAACCTTTCATATAAAAAAACCCTTAAAAACCAAACAAAAATCATTTCTTTTTTATTTACATTCATGCATTTTATTTTCAATTTTGTACAATATTCAATATGGTTGTAATATTTAATTAGATTTAATTTTCTTACAAAATCCCCATTTTTAAATTTGTACACCCCTCCCCTATTGATGTAATAGCTTAGTATTTTTATTTTCCGCAATTTAATGCTTTATATATAAATGCTAGTAAATTAGGGTTTATATGAAAAGAATAAAATTAACAAGTTAGCAAACCCTAATTCAAGACAAAACAATGCATGTAAATCAATACACTTGCACACTTACACCCTTAGGGTAAATCAACTTTGTTGCCTTACAAAAATGACCATGGTATGCATGTGAAGTATCTTAGCAAAAGCAGTCAAAAATACAAGATCATATTCCCTCGATAACGCTATCAATGTTGCCTTTCAAAATGATCTTAGTCCCTCAAAGAGAATTTCTAAGATATTTCACAACATTGCTATCATGGCTATACGATGATCCTTTCCCGTCCCTTTTACATCTAAAGATAGGGCTTATTACCAAATCAATGGTAAGATAGAAATATCAAAGGAAAGGAAGAAATGAACTAAGACTTTTGAGTAGGTAGATTGTTCCTAGTTGCTTGCTCAATTTCAAATCAAAACATCCTTGTTATTTTCAAAACAAACACCAACACTTTCAAAACATCTTTCAAACTTGAAATATTTTCGAAAGATAAACACTTTGTATACGTTCTTACGAACGAGAACTATTACAAAGTTTTCCTAAACGATGGAGCCTTTTCAAAACACTTTCAAAAAACCACACAAAGCACATTTTCAAACAAAAGCAAGTGATCTAGTTAGAAACTAGGATCTCGTAGATAACTACGGATGAAAAGGGTGCTAATACATTCCCTTTTCATAATATACCCCTCGAACTCAAGAAAACATCTCTAAAGGTCTTTCCTGTTCTTTTCAGCCTTTCCTTTTGGATAAAAGAAAAGTCGGTGGCGACTCTTGCTAACCGCGACATTTACGATAAAACACAAAACCACCAAGTCAGTTCTCCCACCGTGTTACAGTTCCATTGAGAGATACAAGGATATGTTTGTAGATAAAGGTTACACACAAATGAAGGGTGTGAATTATATTGATGCTTTTACCCTGTAGCAAATATCACCATTGTTAGAGTGTTACTCTCTCTGTCCCTCTTGTTGCAATTAAAGGTTAGAATTTGGAGTACTTACATGGTAACAATCCCTTCCTCCATGGTAAAAGAAGTATATATGACACTTCCTCTGGTTTACTAGTCTCTAATTCCTCTCAAGTGTGCAAACTTCATAAATCATTATATGGATTATAGCAAGCTAGTCTACAATGGTATTCTAAGCTTTCATCTTTTTTTTATTTCCTTGGATTACAACTAATCACAGGCAGATCACTCACTATATATTAAATCTAATAAGAAAAACTTTACTATTTTACTTGTGTATGTTGATGACATAGTTCTGGTTGGTAACTCTATTAAGGAAATCAATTTTGTCAAGCTACCTTTGGATCAACCATTCAAAGTTAAGGATCTTGGTCCACTTAAATTCTTCTAGGGCTTTGAAATTTCTAGATCCAATTCAAGCAACTTCTTGAATCAGAGGAAATGCATCCTTGAGCCTCTTAAGGACACATGGTTTCTTGCCTCTAAACCATTTTTTTTCCTTTTGAACCCACTCTAACGTTGTCTACTACATATGGACTACCACTAGCTGATTCTTCTTCTTACAGAAGGTGGGTTGGTAGACTCATTTAATTGACAAACACAAGACCTGATATCTCATATGTTGCCTAGCATTTGAGTAAATATGTCTATAATTCACTCATATCACACTATCAGGTAGTTACATGAGTTCTCAGGTATCTTAAATGTTGTCATGCTAAAGGCATCTTATTTTCTACTTCCAGCTCCTTGAAACTCTATGGATTTGTTGATTCTAATTGGGACAGATGCCATGAAATAAGAAAAACCACCAATGGCTTTTGTACCATTCTTGGTTCATCACTCTTATGTTGGAAATCCAAGAAACAAAATACAGTGTCAAGATCGTCAACTGAAGTAGAGTATCGTGCATTGGCTTCTTTGACTTATGAGATGCAATGGCTTCAATATTTGTTAAATACTTTTTGATCTCATTCTGTACCTGTATACTAGATGTAATAGTTAATAGGTCTTTTTACCGCTTTCATTTTTTTTCTTCCCCCAAGTTTTTGTACATTGTAAGTATCCCCTTCCCCAAAGCCATGTAATAGCGTAGGGTTTATTTTCGCACTTTACATTTTTATGTATCATATTAACTGTTAGTAATTAGACACGTATAAAAAGACTAAAAAACCATACGTTAGAAAACCTAATGATGCAAGATAAATAACTGAATTGAACACACCATGCACATATACACCTCTAGGGTACCCCACTTCGGTTGCCTTCGGAAAATGGTCACAATTCTCGAGATGTGAGAAGTTTTAGTGATTGTCCTCTAGTTTGAAATATCACAAGTCCCTCGATGACCCTCTCGACATTGCCTCGGTTAAAAGTGATCTTAGAACTTTATGACAGTTACTAAAATTTCTTGCCAAGTTGCCTTCGTGACCGTAACGTCCCGTCGAATGTCCCTCTAACATCCAACGATAGGGATACCTACTCACTAATAGTAGGATAGCGCTGTCTAACGGATAGGAGGAAAAGAACTACCTTTTTGAGTAAAGTAGATAGTTCCTAGATGCTTTCTCAAAATAAATTTTTACACCTACACAAAACATTTCAAAAAAATTTACAAAAAAACACTTTATCAACACTCTTGAGGACTGATACAAGTGTTATCATAACGCGAATCGCCGCACTAAGGCATTTTCAGAAATACTTTTCAAAACACACAAAGCACAAGGTATTTCAAAAAATGAGCTAAGCATCGAAGAGCTCTTAGATAACTACGGATGGAAAGGATGCTAATACCTTTCCTTTCCATAATCTACCCCACTTACTCAGAAAACTCTCGAAAATGTCTTTTTTTGTTCTTTTCACCCTTTTCTTTGTTGGATAAAAGAAAAGTCGGTGGCGACTCTTGCTTACCACAACATTTGCGAACACAAATGGAAAATCAGTATGAACAGTCGGTTCCGCCACCGTATCACACAATCTTCGGCATACCCGGCCACCAAAACATTTTCTTCAAATCCTGATACATCTTCATAGCACCCGGATAAATACTCAAGTCACTTCGATGTCATTCCTCATGAATACTCTTCTTTAGTTCTGGCACATCTGGAACACAAGATCTATCACCAAACCTCATTACTCCCTTCTTGTCAATTATGAACTCACCTCCATTACCTTGGTTAATCAAGGTCAATTGATCGACCAATTTCAAATTAAACTTCTGACCTTCTCAAATTTATTCTATAATACCACTAGTCAGTTTCAATATTTCTAACTTCACACTATCAGGAGTGTCTTCACACCCCAATCTCATATATTTGAATTTTTTTGATCATTTCTAACTCTCGAACCATAAGCATCGACATATGCAAAGACTTTATACTTAATGCATCAACAACTACATTTGCTTTACCAGGATGCTAACTCAAATCAAAGTCATAATCCTTTAACAATTAAAGCCATCTTCTTTGACTCATATTTAAATCCTTTTGATCAAACAAGTACTTCAGACTCTTATGATCGCTAAACACTTCAAATTTAGAGTTGAAAAGATAATGTCTCAAAATTTTCAACACAAACACCATAACTGCTAGCTCTAAGTCATGTGTAGAATAATTCCTTTCATGAACCTTCAGTTACCTAGAAGCATAAGCAACAACCTGTCCATTTTTCATCAACATATCACCAAGACCCATCTTCGGCGCATCACAATACACCACATAAGACTCACTCGGAATAGGCAAAATCAATACTGGAGCAGCCGTCAATTACTTCTTCAATTCTACGAAACTCTCTTTGCATACAACATCCCACACATAAGCTTGAGCCTTTCGAGTAAACTGATAACGGCAATGTTAACTTAGAAAATCCTTTAATGAGTCTTCGATAGTAACCTACTTGTAATACGGTGGGAGAAATGACTTGGTTTTGCATTTTATTGCAAATGTTGCGGATGGAAAGAGTCACCACCAACTTTTCTTTTATCCAATAATAAAAGGGCGAAAAGAACAGCAAAGACCTTGAAGATTTTGAGTTCGGGGGGTAGGTTATGAAAAGGGAAGGTATCAGCACCCTTTTCATCCGTAGTTAACTACGGGCTCTTAATTGCTAGCTCACTTGTTTGAAAATTGCATTGTGTTGTGTGTTTGGAAATATTTTGAAATGCCAATGGAAGGAAAAACTTTGTAATGATTCTCATATCTGCCCTCGAGAATGCGTACAAAGTATTTGTTTGAAAATATTTTGAAAGTGTTTATGTGGAATCATTACACAATTATTTTCAAACAATTATAATTAAAACATTTTTTTCACAAACACTCTTCAAAATATTTTCAAACAAACACTTCGTACGCATTCTCGAGGACAAATACGAGAATCGTTACAAAGTTTCCTTACAATTGGCATTTTCAAAATATTTTCAAACATACACAACATAAACCATTTTCAAAACAAAGTGAGCTAGCGATTAAGAGCCCGTAGATAACTACGGATGAAAAAGGTGCTAACACCTCCCCTTTTCATAACCTACCCCCCGAACTCAAAATTGAAAAAGGTTTTTCCTGCTCTTTTCACCCTTTCCTTATTGGATAAATGAAAATTCGGTGGCGACTCTTGCTATCCGCAACATTTGAGATAAAACGCAAAACCAAGTCAGTTCTCCCACCGTATTACACCTATAAAGCAGCAGCAATCAGTGCATCGTTTCTTCCGGCCATTCTACACACGGAAAAATAATCATCAGAAAACAATGTATTTATAGTGTTCTTACATTAATCGACTGACAAGACATACATATCAAAGAAAACCTTTTCGGACGGACTGACTTGCTCTAATACCACTAATGTAACACCATTCTAACCTACATGTGTTTTTCATAAATTTTTACGAACGTGCCATATCTTCATATAAACATCATATAAACATCCTGCTCCGTAACACGGGTTTTTAAAACATTTAAACAATGAATTCTTTAATATCATCAAATATCAAAAATCCAGATTATTGCAGCGGAATCATAGTCTCAAAACATCTTTATTAAAAATACTTCATAGAGTCTTCCTCACATTTCATTGTTCATGATTCATAAATCAAACAACTAAATACCATGAAAGGTAACTCATCAACTCAAAATAAGCAAGAGAACATAACAGTTTCAAAACAAACATTCCCAACCCTGATGTTACATATCAGAGCAAGACCCTCTTATTCAACATAAATAAATGATGCACTCTAAAGCTATCCTTTAAGCTTCAAACGACTATTCTTGGTCACCTGCAAGTTACCCATATATAGAGGTGACATTTTCAAGCAGAAATGGTGAGTAATCACAAATTATTATAAAAGATATATGAAATAGATATAGCATTACAACAATAAATCATCATAGATTCCATATATCATCATATATCATATATTGCTCTCACACTTTTGCATCAACAGTACTAATCAAGTATATCATCATATCATCATATTAACAACAATTATCAAACACACAAAATCACAACGTCATCAACATTATTTAATCAAGCATTATACAATGTCATATATCATGCAATGCAACGTCATTGACTCATGCATGTGGTACCAAAACTTCACTGGTGACTCAGTCATCATTTCTCCAAAGATCCCCACCAATAGGATCGGTTCCCGCTTGGAACCAGAGCACTTCATATTATTGAACGCAATACACACTATGGGATTAAGATCATCACTGGACTAATCTTCCTATAAACTTCACTAGACCGAAGTCCTAACAACATCACTGGACCAAAGTCCTAAAGTATGCAATGAATGCATGATATGCAACAACATAATAAACACGGCCACGACTAGTTAAAACGCATCACCATCGATGAATTTATCACATGTCATCACATACATCGTAATACCCAAAGCATCATCATAAAAAACATCAGTATGTCATACTAACATACATTCATGTTGCATCAATCATATAATCACATCAGTTCATCATAGTATTAACACATTTCATCATTTGGGATCTAGTTTAATCATATAAAGGTACTGAAAAGATACATCATATGACTCATTTTACTCTACCAAAGCATAGTACATTATGTTAGCTTCCTAACTCTTTAAATGACGCGTCAAACGGAGTCCGAAAACTCAATTTACGACCATTCAAAGTTTCTGCCAGATAACCTCGCTTGAGGCTTGCCCGTTAAAGCAGCTTTCTCGCCTGAGGCTCACCCAGCGATGCTGGGGAAAAAAGACTTCCCCCATACCAAAATCCAGGAGCATTGTTTTTCTTCTGTCACCCACGCCCGAAGAATCTATTCGCTCGTCCGGCGAGCTCCTCTCGCTTCTATTTCGCCTGGCAAAGCTGGGGCGAGTCACCCTCTCCATAAAAAAACTCATGGGCTCTATTTTCACCCCTTCCCTCGCCTCTTGCTCTCCTGGTGCTGCTAGGGCGAGGCTCAGTCGCCCTGTAAAGCATATGGCTCGCCCGATGATGCAACGCGAACAGGGAATTCCCTGTGTGTTTTCTACATTGTACTAGTCCCAATTTTCTTGCGATTTAAACATATAACATGTTCCAATTCATCACAAATAATCATGTTTTCATTATATAATACCAACACATCATATTATACATCATACACATCAATTCGTAGCAAAACGACATGGTAATTTCATTAATTTCATCAAAGATTCATCATACTCATCATGATATCACATCACCACAAAACCCCAAACAACCTACATACATGATCGATAAAATAGCAAGTGTACTATTTTTCCTCTTTAGTAATAATGAGGAAAATTTCCCGAATGTCGATCTCAAGGACTACTTGTAAATATGAAGTTCTAATTGTTGCTCAATTAAACAAAAACTAGTGTTTTGGTTTAAATTGCGAGTAGATAATAATAACTGCGAATAAAGTAAGAAAATTGGCTATGTGGTTTTAATAAATATGAGTAACCTTCTAGGACAGGTGTGTGAATTATCCCTGTAATAATGTTGAAGTCAATATTGTAACAACTTATTTTAAATAATCAATTATCGATTCTTAAGGATGTTTACTCCTAAGTCCTTAGAGAGAAAACCTTTAATTATTCATCCAAAGCCCTAAGTCCAAAGAAACTTACTGATGAAATTAAGAATTTTTATTATCAAGAATATTTGGTTGTTATAGGGTATCCCTAGTCCAAGGTGATATCTACTATAGCATAATCTCATACAAGCATTAACAATTACGGTCCAGCCTAAATGCTAATCATAAATCAAACCCTGTTTGTCCGACAGAGAAGACACTAGAAACATTTTGAGATTGAATCTATTACGAAAACAAACATTTTTATTGCAATTATCAAATCAAATTCATTACAAATGTAAATCAAGGACACCTCATAGAATTGGGGGTTTAGCTGCTCATACTATTCAAAGAAAACAATAGATAAATTGTAGACATTATAATTATTGGGGAGAAATTTAATCTTCAATCGCTTTCGTTCATTAAAATCTCCTTCCACTGAAACCCTTGTCTTCTTCAATCTTTTCTCGTGTAATTCTTTGCTTGTCAAAAAGTCCCATAATTCCTCTTCAAAACTCTTCTAAATAGAAAACATTCACTCAGATCCATTGGAAATACCCAAAATTCCCCCACTGCTCAACCCATGGAGAAAATATAAAAAATTAGGAAATCAGTGTCACAAGCTGACACGGGCCGTGTCAGCCAACCATGCGCTCGTGTCGCTCTTCTTTAATTTCAAATGCTGATTTTTGGTCCCAGGCATCCTGACACGGGAAGTGCCAGACTGACACAGGCAGTGTCAGACTCCAAGCATCCTGACACGGGTAGTGTCAGCTGACACATCCCCCCGTGTCAGACCTCTGATTTTTTTGCTTTGCCTTTGCTTCTTTTGTGACACGGGAAATCGTGTTAGACCTTCTGGAGTGTGCAGAAAATATTTTAGAATTCTTGCGATTTTTCCGTGTTTTCACCCAGATTCTTCTTGAATGCTTACCTGAACCTAAAAACATTAAAGATACACAACAAAAACATAAAATGTGGGAAAAGGGAAATAAAGCGCTTAAAAATAATGACACAATTAACTAGAATTAACGGTAAACAAAGGTGTAAAAACCACTGATCAATACATCTAAACCATATATCAATCATAACAACAAGGATACCCCCCTCCTTACCTTAGATTATAGCTTTGATCTTCTTCTTTGTGTTCTACCAAAAATCCCTTTGTTCTCTTCTCGCCTTAGCTCTGTTGCGTTTTTCCAACTCTTTTCACGATCGCACAGAATAACACACATTTCCCTTTATTCCTGGTTTAACCCTTAGACCCTTTATATGGTCTTCCCATCTTACCTTCACTAATCACTTCATCAATTACTATTTTTTCCTTATCATTTCTACACCTCATATTATCTAATTTTACTAATTAAAATAATTCTAAATAATTATTCATATTATCTAAATTTATCTAAACCATTCAATATCACTTAATTTTCACGATGCCCCACATAGCATCACATCACACATCATATTCATCAAACATCACATATATTAACAAATACATCACAAATACTCATCACAAATAATTAAATAATTAAATAAATAATCTAATTATTTTGGGGTGTTACACAATCCACAAGAGCCTCTCATCCCCTTAACTACTTAGCTGATTATTATTGTTATGATGCTTCCTCCTCTACAAAATATCATATTGCCCATCCTTTATCTTCTATCCTCTCCTACCATATATTTTCTCATGTTTATAAATATTTTTGTTGCACTATATCTTCTAACGTTGAAACAAAAACATTTAATCAAGCTAACAAGTTTATCTATTGGAAACATGATATGGATGTTGAACTAAAATCTCTTGAAGCAGATCATACATGGACTATAATTGATCTACCACATGGCAAAATTGTTATTGGTTGCAGATGGGTATATAAGATCAAATATAAGACTAATGGTTCCATTGAGAGGTACAAGGATAGACTTGTAGCTAAAGGTTACACATAAATTAAGGGTGTCAATTATATTGATGCTTTTACCCTGTAGCAAAGATCACCACTGTCAGAGTGTTACTCTCTCTTACTACAATTAAAGGTTGGCATTTGGAGTAGTTACATGTTAACAATCCCTTCCTCCATGGTGAAAGAAGTATATATGACACTTCCTCCTAGCTTACTAGTCTATAATTCCTATCAAGTGTGTAAACTTCAAAAATTATTATATGGCTTAAAGCAAGCTAGTCTACAATGGTATTCTAAGCTTTCATCTTTTTTGATTTCCTTGGGTTACAACCAATCACAGGCAGATCACTCATTATATATCAAATCAGATAAGAAAAACTTTACTATTTTACTTATGTGTGTTAATGACATAGTTCTAGCTGGTAACTCTACTAACAAAATCAATTTTCTACTTCAGCTCCTTGAAACTCTATGGGTTTGTTGATTCTAATTGGGACAGATGCCCTGAAATAAGAAAAACCACCAATGGCTTTTGTACCATTCTTGGTTCATCACTCTTATGTTGGAAATCCAAGAAACAAAATACAGTGTCAAGATCTTCAACTGAAGTAGAGTATCGTGCATTGGCTTCTTTGACTTATGAGCTGCAATGACTTCAATATTTGTTAAATACTTTTTGATCTCATTCTATCAACCAGCTTCTGTTTTTTATGACATTAAATCTACTATTTACTTAGCTCATAATCCTACATTTCATGAAAGAAGCAAAAACATAGAACTTGATTGTCATGTGATTAGAAAAAAACTTCAATCCAAACTCATTCATCTGTTTCCTATATCCACTACCGCTCAACTTGCTGACATTTTCACTAAACCATTACATTCTCTAGCTTTACCGACTATTTTAATCAAATTGAAATTTTATAGTATCCATAGTCCAACTTAAGGGGGATATTAGGTTATACATACAACTATATATTTATTTTGTATAAGCAAACTATATATTTATATGTATAGCTAGTAAGTTAGTTTAGCCTAACTAACCTTAGTATTTTGTACTTGTATATATAGTAGCTAACAGCTACGACTCAATGTAATGAAAAACAATTACAATTCTCCCTGATTTTTCTGTTTTCATATTTAATACTGTGTGAGATCTTCATCATCAACAATGAGTCGCGTAACATTTTGGGTAGAGTATGGGGCTTCCGATTCGAAAATTATTATATAATCATAACTCTTGAAAGTGAATTTAATTTAACTACCTAAATATGATTAGGTTAAACATATTAAATTATTTATTTGCGATATAGGAATTTGCATTCGTTAAAACCTTCTTTAATTACGATTTCATAAAAAATAATGTGGTGTTGTGATTAAAGGAGAAGGTTATGAGGCTATAAAAAATAATGTGGTGTTGTGATTAAAGGAGAAGGTTATGAGGCTATAGATTATTGTAAATAATTTATTAATTGATCATGATACTTGGGAGAGAATTGTAATAATTAGATGTAATTATGATATAGAAAAAAATAAAGAATATTTGGCAATGCCGGAGGTAAAAAGAGTATAAGTTTTGTAAACTTGAAGATCGACATTGCTTCTATAAAACGAGTATAATGGTAAACATGTTGAAATTTAATGAAGAAAACATTGAAATAGAAATTAAACAATGAATAAAAAGAAACTCGTTGATACGCTTTTTATAATTATTGTCTCAAACAAACAGCTGGTCTACTACCTTCACTTTTAAAATCCAAAATATTTGCAAGGCACAACGTTTCCTTTAGGCAGTAATTAAGGCCCTTGCTTGACATAAAATTTGTCCATAGCACCTTCCCAAATATCTCTCCCGACTACGGAACTACATACTGACCATAAATTTGTTTTAAGCTCTAAATGTTAATATTCAATTCACCATAAATTTGTTTTAAGCTCTAAATGTTAATATTGCCTGTTATAAATACCACAAAGATCATTGATTATACACACACATTTAACTGCTAACTAATCAACTCAAAGACACACACACCATGGCTGCTAATAGTATTGCATTCACACTCATATTCTGCTTGGGATTGTGTGCTCTCCAAGTCACTTCTCGCACCCTCCAAGACGACTCTATGTATGAGAGGCACCAACAATGGATGAGTCACTATGGCAAAGTCTATAAGGATTCTCAAGAAAGGGAGAGTCGTCTAAAGATATTCGCACAAAACGTGAAATACATTGAATCATCCAACAATGCTGACAGTAACAAATCATACAAACTAGGCATCAATCAATTTGCAGACCTCACCAACGACGAATTCACAGCTTCTAGAAACAAATTCAAGGGGCATATGTGCTCCTCAATCACAAGAACATCTACTTTTAAGTATGAAAATGCAAGTGCCGTTCCATCCACAGTTGATTGGAGGAAGAAAGGAGCAGTCACACCTGTGAAGAATCAAGGACAATGTGGTAAGTGTCTATCTAATAAATAAATCATTATTATCTGATCATAAACTCTAGTTAATATATCAATTTATCTTTTGTAGGATGTTGTTGGGCATTTTCTGCTGTTGCAGCAACCGAAGGAATTCATCAGTTGACTACTGGAAAATTGGTCTCTTTATCAGAGCAAGAACTTGTTGATTGTGACACAAAAGGTGTGGACCAAGGTTGTGAAGGTGGTCTTATGGATGATGCTTTCAAATTCATCATTCAAAATCATGGACTCAGCACGGAAGCTCAATACCCCTATCAAGGTGTTGATGGAACGTGCAGTGCAAACCAAGCATCCACCCAAGCGGCTACCATTACTGGGTATGAAGATGTTCCTGCCAACAATGAGCAGGCACTGCAAAAAGCTGTTGCAAATCAACCTATTTCTGTAGCCATCGATGCTAGTGGTTCTGACTTTCAATTTTACAAAAGTGGTGTCTTTACTGGTTCATGTGGAACTCAGCTGGATCATGGTGTCACAGCCGTAGGTTTTGGTATAGGCAGTGATGGAACCAAATATTGGTTGGTTAAAAACTCATGGGGAACTGATTGGGGTGAAGAAGGATACATTAGGATGCAAATGGGAGTTGATGCTGTTGAAGGACTATGTGGCATTGCAATGCAAGCATCTTATCCCACTGCTTAAATATTAAATTTAAGTACTTATGTTACCTAAAATCTGTAAATCAAGCTAAATTATGATTGATTTTGCATTTACCATCTATTAGCTACATCAATCATGCTTTATGGGAATATTTATGTACATTGTATACAGCTACTTGTACATTTATCAATACAAAAAATATTAAGAGTAACTCTTATCTTTTGTTCTTTTTTCCTTAGTTACATTACATTCTATTATTATTAGCTTGTTACAAAGTGTTTCTGGTTTTCTTATTATAACTCATGACTCTTGACAAACTCAAAGCATGGCATTCAGGTAACATTCATTTGGATTTTTGGAATAAAATGCAACTCCTAAATATATAGGAGCAATGTTAAATTAATGTCAAATCTCCTTAGCTAATAAAGAGATAATTGAAATCTTCCAAAAATCAAACTGATCATTTTTGCTTCTCGATTTTCATGTGTCGTATTTCACTAAACAAGTTTCAAGCATGTATTTAGTCGGCTTTTTAATTAAAAAAATCATATGAGAACATTTTCTTTTACTAATATTATAATGACAATTATAAAAAGTTAAACTGGTAATGGACCTTCTGATTTGCAAGTGATTCTACGATAGATTCAAGTTTTTGTGATCCAGTAATGGATGATTTATTCAAGATTACACATGTGAGTAAATTTATTATCAAAATATGGACTCTCAAATTTGCTAACGCTTTTTCATCTCAACCTTTTTCCTCTGGTTTGACCAATGTGTTATGTGTGCTCTAATATACTGTATTTTTTTATCTTTGTTGTTCACGGTAATGAAATTTTGTTGTTCTGTTGTGATATGTGACGTGTTTGTGCTTTTGAGATATGATCTAGAAGATTGTTTATAGAAAAGTTGATTTTGGCTCATTTGATTCTACGACTGATTCCTACTTTTGCGATCCAATAATGGTTTATTTATTCAAGAGTTTATAGATTTGTTTGCTAATGTTTTTTGTTAGAAAGGGGTTAATTGTCATAATCATATTGAAAAGATTTAATTGTATTTGCATAGAGTGAGAATATTTAATTGGATGTGCTTTGAAGAAAAGATTTAATTGGATATGCTTTGAAGGAACGATTTGAGCCAGTCCTAAATTTTGTTGAAGTGGATTTGCAAATATATTATTGAATATTTAATTAAACAAATATTGCATGAAGATATTTAATTGAATTTGTTTTTGTTACAATAATTGAGTTTGAATTTAATGACAAGTTCTTCAATTTCTATTAAATATTATTTATAGTGCGTTTCTGTTTTATAAGAGATTGTATTCTGAATTCTCTACATGAGAGTTTGAAATTCTTACTTATATCAAGTAAAGGCATTGTTGGATTTTTTTTTAATGAAGATTCAGAATTGGATTTATGAAGATTCGTGGAAAGAAACATGTTAAGCAAAATGTTAGACATTTTAGTTGACATCCTGTCTCAAAATGGTTCCTTGACACACAATGTTGATTGGAGTATATCTCGCGCTTTTGAGTTTTGTTTTCTTTTCTGTCTGGAAAAGATTTATCCTAAATTTTTTTAGAAAGACTGCATTTGGTGTTCTAATTTGTTCAAGATTTATATCAATCAAGAATCTCAATCATCATAATGAAGATTTGATTGATTATGTATGTTTTTTGTTTAAATAAACATTTAATCTTAATAAAATTGATCCGAATAGAGTTTTGAATTGTATTAGAGTTTTATCTTTCATCTTTGAAACTTAATAAATACTTGGGAGAGTGCTCAAGTGAAAGTGAGAGGTGTCTCAGATTCAGAGGGAGACCTTAATAGAAATTCACATGTAGTATTAGGAAAAGAGGCATTGAACTAAGAGAGTTTAAATTAGACCAATTTGTAATTCTGACTATTAAGAATGATTTTCCTTTCATTGGGTCATTTCTAGATGTAGGTGATTTTGCACTGAACTGGGTTACCAATTCTTGTGTTATTTATATTTTGACTTTATTATGTCTACTACGCATTTAACTTGTCATACACATTATTCCATCATTGTGTCTTACATTTTGTCATTCAAAGAACATTATTTCAATTGACATCAGAGCTGAGACCTTGTTCTGTTTGGGTGTGTTCCATGGTTCTTATTATGTTTAAGATGGATAACCCAAAATAAAGAGGATCAGTTAAGCAATCAAAAATTATTGATGGTACTAATAATCCTCCAAAGAATGGATCTGGAGACTAAGTAGAATATGATACTGA